>OX418227.1:32874213-32925160 GCA_948455865.1 Conomelus anceps | reverse complement strand
AAAAAACAATAGAGGATACTATGAAATGAACCAAGAAGAATAATGAGAAGAAAAAGAGGAGGAGGAAGAGGGTGATGAATAGAAGGATAAGGAGGGAAAGAGGGAGAAGAACGAGATTGGGGAGAACAAGAAGGAAGAGAAGGAGAAGGAGAAGGAAGAGAAAAATAGGAATCTTCCAAGAATTTTGTAACTATGTCTCGTTCAAGGTTGCATGAGCTCACAGTTTTCCTTGAAAATGAGTCCATTATTCTTGGTTAGCAACTCATGAAAGTGGTTGAGAAAAAATTGCCAGCTCCGGTGTAAAAGAAGTGATGCTATCTCAATGGAAATCTTCAAGTTGAAGGAAAACTCAAAGATATCTGAGCGTTTTCAGCACTGGAAAATGCATGAGCTGCTTTTAGAGGGCTTATAGACATCGAGAATCTGGATGGAACAAATAAGGTTGTAAGCACATGTGTGTGGAAGGTGAGGTGAAAGATGGAGGAGAAGAGGAAGCGAAGGAGGAGAAGAAAAGAGAAGGAGGAGAAGAAAAGAAAAGAAGAAGAAAGATAAAAAGACTTTGAAAATTACTAAATAGTTCAAAAATTAGATGAAGGAGAAGCAAGAAAAGGAGAAAGAGAAAGAGGAGGAGAAGGATGCTGTTGCGAAGAAAGAAGATGAGGAGGAAGAGGTGGAGGAGAAGGAAATGAAGGAGGTGGTGAAGAAGGGAAAGGAGAAGAAAAATACGAAGGAGTAGGAAGACGAGGAGGAGAAAAAGCAGCAGGAGAACGAGACGAAGTAGAAGATGAGGGAGGTGAAGCAGGAGGAGAAGGATCAGAAGCAGGAGGAGAAGGATCAGAAGGAGGAAAAAGAGTAGGAGGAGGAGGAGGAGGAGGAGGAGAAGGATAAGGAGGAGGAGGAGAAGGTGGAGAAGGAGGAGAGGGTGGAGAAGAAGGAGAAGGAGGAGAAGGGAAAGGAGGACGAGGATGAGAAGGAGGAGAAGGAGGATGAGGATGAGAAGGAGGAAAAGGAGAAGGAGAAGGAGTAGGAGAAGGTGGAGGAGAAGGAGAAGGAGGAGAAGGAGGAGAAAGATGATGAAGAGAAGGAGGGGGAGGAGAAGGAGCAAAGGCGGAGAAAGAGGATAATAATAAGGACAAGAATGTGGAGTATAATCAGTAGGAGGAGAAGAGTGATGAGAAGTTGGTGGAGGAGGAGAAGAGTAAAGAGAAGGTGTATGAGGAAGAGGACTCGGTGGTGGTTAGGTGGTGGTTGTGAAGTGAAGAGGAAGTAGAAAGAGGAGGTGGAGGAGAATGAAGAGGAGAACCATGATGAGGTGGAGGAGGATGACGAGGAGAAAGAAGATGAGGAGGAGGACTGGTGAAGAAGGATGACGAATAGGAGGAGAAAATGAATAAGAAGAAGGAGAAGATGGAGAAGAAAAAAGGGAAGGAGGTTGAAAAGGAAAATAATAAGAAGAATAAAGTGCAGTAAAGGGATAAGAAAAAGAAGCTATCAAATAGAAGAAGAAAAAAGGGTGAAAGAAAATGTGGATAATGAAGAGAGTTATAGGTAAGCTATTTTTCTGTAGCTGTAAATTTGTAATCAAAAGATAGGCTACCGGTTTTCCTTCCAAGAGTGAGCTCAAGAAAACTGATCCATCTATTGTTTGAAATAATTGGAGATTAATTTCAATTAATGTTCAACGGTTCGGAGTAGACAATACGAGGAAGTCCGGATTACACGGTAAAAGCTATCTCCGTTAATTGACTTGGGAAGCGGATTAAAGGGAGTTCTCTCGTTGTACCACGGGTTATGAAGCCAACTTGATTTTATGTTTCGAATTGTTTAAAAGGTATCTAGTTGCCTACAAGGAGTTTCAAACCCATTTATTAATCATTTATTCAAATAATTGAACTCACATTAATGACAATAAAGTACTGTACAGTGATACAAAAGAAAATAATTATTTTTTCAATCTTCAGAATTACAAAACAAAATTCATGATGAAAATAAAAAAGGAAATCATTCTCAAAAATATAGCATTAAACATTTTAATGTAAAAGAAACGAAAAAAGAACATATTTTATTTCAGGCACGGCTAGCAGAAGATAAAGCTTGAGCGAGTCTAAAAATAGCATAAAACTTCGTGTAGTATAAGCCTTTATAAATAAATATTCTATTTTATTTATTAAAACACAAATTTGAGCATTTTTTATCATTAAAATTACTTGATTTTCTAAATATGGTCCCATGACGTTAAGCCGCGTCTCCACCAATCGAACATGCTCGGCGAACAGTGTTCGTTGAAATTATCTGATGTCACCAAACATTGTTTGGTGTGGACGCCTTCTCGAACATCATGATCGGTGTGCTGAGGGTATAATGGCGGAAACTGGTCGTCACTGTTCGCTCACAGACCGAACATTTCAATTGAACTCACGAACATGTTCGGTGATCCATAAGTTATGTTTAATGTTTGTCCGTTTTTGCATTCGCTAAAGTGTTCGGTTGGTGGATACGCGGCTTTACTTATTACTTTTCCTGTTCGAGCAAGAGGATATTAAATTAATATTTTTTATGACTATTATGGAAGTTACTTCCATAATAGTGCTAGCCGAGTGCTGTACCAGGTATCTGTTCAATCAGAGATAAGCTACAAGACTCCTGGGCGCTCTTTGTAAGGGTGACCGATTGGATAGGTCAGCAAAAACACTCTGTTCTCTGCTGTAAAATCACTTCCCGCTGGTTCGGAACCCACCTAAAACAGTAGGTCATTAATCACCATCATCCAATTCATCACCCATGTGGGCTTCATCCTCCGAATAAATATATCTATTGTAAGTTGTTGAATATTACATATTTCAATTTAAATTTAAATTTTATTCAAACACACACAAAATACAATAGAAAACAAATTTACAATATAACAGTACAATAGTATAATATACAAAACAGAAACACAAATACAAAACAAATGGCTATATGGTGGGGTGTGCTGAAAAAAAGAAAGGAGGAGAAATACCTAGCCAACTATGGTTTCCCATGTAATAGGCAGGTAAGAAAGGAGTGAACGGGAAAGAGAAGATAAGCGAAAAAGGAAGAAAAAATAAAACCGGTAAGCGAGTCCACTGAAACTTGAAAAACACAAAGCTACAGAAAACATGGCATTAAAAGTAACAGCAGAAATCTTATGTCTCACATATCGATATAGAAGAAAAAATTACTGTAGGCCCAGTTTTTTATATCAAGTTTTGTTTTTTTTACTAATTTTAGAGTTGATGAGGAAGTGGTATATAAATAAAGTTAATGTCAATAATTTAGCTTTTAAAATTTGTGAAGAAACAGTTTTGGGCTTCGAGTTTGTTTAATTTTTTCATTTTAATTATTCATATAATATTCATATTTTTGGTTGATTGGTTGGACCTACAGTTTTAGGTGGGTTCCAAACCACCGGGAGGTGATTTTAAAGAAGAGAACAGAGTTTTTATCTGGCCAATCCAATTGGTCACAATTACAAAGACGGCCTAACGTTTCAGGTGGGTTTCGAACCATCAGGAAGTTGTTCTACAGCAGAAAACAGAGTCTTCTTTACTGGCCAATCCAGTCGGTAACCCTCACAAAGAGGGCCCAGGAGTTCTTATCTTATCTTTATCTGGTTGAACAGATACCTGCTACGGCTCACGGCTATCACTTCCCTAATTGGGTTTGTTCTAGAATTGAATGTGAGCCCAAGCCAAGTAGAGAATTCGCATGGATACAACTCTGTTAGCTCAGTGCGGAAAGTAATCGCAACCTACCCAATCCTCGTTTGCGTAGTACGCTCTTTGGACCAAAACATAATGTTGGGTTTTGAAGAGTCACCTACTGTCGAAATCGGCCATAATACTATGCATACATATATTAGCAGTTTTTTCAAGTAATCCAGCAAAGAAATTGTGTTTCTTGAGAATAATATATCATTTCTTGACTGAGCCATCAGTTTAACCATCATAATACTTTAGTGAGTGCTCATGCATCTAAAAGGTTAAAAGATAAATGCATGGTCATTAGTGGACAAGGATAAAAAATATGAGCAAGTGTTCTACCCTGGAAAATAGAGATAAACTATATTTTATACTCCACATTGTCTTCCATCAAGTTTATCCACACACGTTTAGTGAATTTTCCTTTTTCTTCGTCCATCTTCTATTCGTTCGTTCTTTCTATTCCCTCCTCATCATATCTCCTCCTCTCCTGCTCTCCCAAATTGCTCCATACTGCGTTCATCTTAAAAATGTTGATCCCTTTTTTCTCTGCTCACTTCTTTTACGTCGGAAAATTTTTCATCGGGAAACAGCTGGCAATTGACTTTTCTCCGGGAAAATGTAGAGAAAACTGCTGAAATTTGAGGCGAGCGCTAAATTAAATCCCCACAAAAACCTCTCCCAAAGAAAAGACGGCTAAAACTGGGTATATGTTTCATAAGTATGTTGGTACAGTACTTGGATGAGAAAATAATCTTATTTTTTGTGTGCGTCAAGGTCGGTGTTTTACAGTGATATATGATAGACTGACATGAACAAGAGTGCATATTTTTATCTAGTCATCTTAGGGGATGAATTCCATTCAGCTTTAATCAATTTTTGTGGACAAATCAATGAAGAACTGTGATTGGCTAAGTGCTGAGATCTGTAACAACCATTTCTAACAGTGGGAGGAGCTAAAAATCGCGATATTTCGAGAATTTTCTACAATTAGTACCAGAGTACTGTAGTATTCATATAACTTGGCAGCGTGTAGCAGATGAGACATGCTATATCTGAACCCAACATACTGCTGCCAAGTTATATGAAAACTACTATAAGCAGTTTTACAATCTAGAATCAGGAATTGCAAACATATTTTTTTAGATTACGTCTTGGAGACTGAACAGATACCTGCTACGGCTCACGGCTATCATTTCCATGTTATGCGGTAAATCCATTCATTGTCCTGATAAAATCCATGCCTGCGGTAAATCCATGTCCTGACAAACTCATGAAATGTTTCGACTTTTACAAGAATAATACATTTTCAAGAAACTAGTGAACTAGTAGCCTACTAATTCTTTTGCTGAGACAATAACAGCCAAAATAGGTAATAAACTTTAAAGCTGCAAAAAAATTTAATTTCATGAACGTTTCCAAGATTGAGAGCATCGTGTACATTATTGAGAGTGATATGCTTCAGTGTACGTATTTCCACTAATTATGAAGAAATACATTTTTCGACCAATAGAAAATACACAGAAATTACATGACCAGTTACCTTAATTACTATATCAATTATTAGTTTAGGTGAGGCTCAAATTTGATTTGAAAGGAACCCTTGTACACTATAAAAAGCTTTGGCTACTAAATATTTTTTCAGTTTTTTTTAAATATTTCTATATTTTCGAGGCTCTTTAAAAACTGCGGTAGCTTGTAGAGTTTCCTACAAAAATAACTAGTTGATTAAAGATCCGACAGGGCCTTATTGAAAAAGTACCGTTGTCTGTCCGTCCGTCCGTCCGTGCTCTAGCTCTTCAAAGGAAGATTCCAGACTCTTGAAAGCTGCTCCATCATGGTCCAAGTGAGATCGATATTGGTTTTGGAGTTTGGGGGTCGAACATAAATATAGTTATGATGTAAAACAGATCGCAAATATCTAGGTTGGTTTTCGGTAGTGAAAATACAAACATTGTACAGCTGGTTCATTTCAAATACAAAAAACATCGAAGAATATTGATGGCAACACTCTTATGACAATACATACGGTACTAATAAAAAAAACCGAGCCAACCTTCTTACAAAACTTTTTGAGGCAATTGTCCTTTGTCGTTCCTCGCGCAATTTCTCCAACTATTACGAAGGTTGCTATTCATCCTTTTTTTGTAGTGGTGAAGGTGATATTGTGGAAGGTATCTTGACTTGTCAGCCAATCACAACCTTCGATGAAGGTCAGCCTCTTTCTCGCTTAGCCAATAGCATCATTCCATGTTCAGTATACATTACTTCTTCAGTATATGCATGTTCAGTATATATATTAAGCTTCTCTGTACTTTAGTTTTACTTTGATTAAGATTGATAATAGTTGTAACGCTGCCCTAGGGAGGTAATTTAGACAAAATTTGGAACGGGCAGGAATTACAGAGAAAATAGTGAAGTGGGGTATCCAGTGCTGATAATAATAGACCAAAGACAATCTATAACTAGATAGACTGCCTTTGCTCTACAAAGATGTGCGCCAGGTATTCAGAAGAAAAATACAACGACAATTTAGCATCACAACATCAACCAAATGATGTAATCTCCAATAGCACTCGCTTGCAACGTACGCCAATTCAAAAAAACAGGATCCGACAGACAAAGAACGCGTCTCTCCCAACACCAGCAAGCGTTGGTCACATGACGGGTGACATCACTCAAGATACCCACGTGACCCCAGTCAGCAAATCCCATAGGCTGAACTGCATAAAGTGGGAACAATATGAGAAATTTCAAACTCGACTTGCTTGACAAGATCAAACGGCCAAACAATAGATATAAGACCTACTAGCGTCTATTCAAGAAATATAGAGATATCAACTCACTATATTTCAAATAGTAAGCAATGAAATATTAAAATGCAAAAAGTTAGATCCACTAACTCTCGGGTTCCATAACCATTCTACGGTTAGTTTTTTTTTTAAATCAAAATACTCCCTTAACTAACAATAAAAGAGTAAATAGTAACTAAATTACAACTAGAGTGCTTCAAACAGGCTTGTCATGCCTGTATACCGTATGCATGAAAAAAAAAACATTACATAGTATAACAAGCGAAACTAGTTTCTCAATATTTTTTTAAAATAAATGTGGTTGTGACAATTTCGTCTTATTATTCATTACGCTATTCATCCACTTAATTTTTTCAAGCGTTGACATTTATGATTGTGTTAAAATATTTTCTTAAAATATTATAAACCGTCAAATTAAATCAAGAAACGGCAAAAATATTGAGGCATTATGTATCATGAGATTTGTAGAACAAGGAAAAGAAACAAAACTCTTCTGCCGATGTGCATCTTTTGTGAATTGGAAAGCATATGTTTATAGGAATCAAAGCAGTTAAATGGTGCATGAAGGCCTGTTCAGATAGAGATAAGCTGCGTTCTTCTGGGTCCTCTTTGTAACGGTTACCGATTAGATTGACCAAGAAAAAAGACACTATTCTCTTCTGTAAAATCACTTCCCGGTGGTTCGGAACCCACCTAAAACAGTAGGTCCAGCTCATCAATCACCATCATCCGACTCATTTCCCACGCACAGGTTTCAGACCTATGTGGGCTTCATCCTCCAAAAAGTCATGTTTTATTCCTAAGCCACTACTTAATTCTCCTATTTTCTAGTTAAAATGAATAATAATAGATTATAATAGACAATGATTTCTCCTTAAAAAATAGATTAAGAATGTCTGGTCTTAGATGCTCTATTGATCACAAAAGAGCATCTTATGAGCATCTTACTATTAAGAGCATCTTACACATCGCTCACCATTATTCAACTCATTACCCACGCACAGGTTTCAGACCTATGTGGGCTTCATTCTCAAAAAAAAAAAAACACAACTAATAAAAAAATATTATTTTATGTAAATTCTTCGGGTCCTTGATAACTTCGTTGTATCGGTTAATTTTATGTGAATTCATCGGGTCCATGGCTACTCTGTTGTATGGTTTATTTATACAGGCTACATAGAACTGAACATGAAGAATCATGCTGTCTTAAGTCCAATAAATATACAGTTCTAAATTTCAGATATCAAAACCGGGGCTTTGTCGAATCACTATAAATTATTCTCTGGTTGAATCTTCCCCCTCTTCACCACTCCAACTCCTCTAGTACATCCTTTCCCCTCTCCTCTTCACCATCTATGAACCCTCCTTCCTTATGACGTCATGAATCACGGCTTGTGTCATTAATTACGCCTATAATTTGGTGGTCTTCGGTTTCACTCTTGCTAGTGCTACAGACATAATTAGAACCCCAGTCTGTTAATCTCTAGTTAACAGAAATTTATTAACGACCGTAACTTTAACGCGTCCACCTCATGCAAACATCAATTAGGTCAATTTGTATCACGTGGTTTAACGGTTGACTAAAGAAAACTTAAACCCTCTGAACATTAAGAGTGAATTACTTGTCAATTAAACACATTCTTATTCGTATTTTTATTTAATGTACAAAGGGATCTTATTGAATTATTTTAAGCCTAGGTTATAGATGAAGTGATGTGTTACAAAGTTGGATGAAATTGCTGGTGATGTACTAAAATACTCATCAATCATCATCATCATCCAATTCATAACCCACGCACAGGTCTCAGACCTATGTGGACTTCATCCTCCGAAAAAAGTTAAAACTAAATATAACATATTAAAGCAAAAAAGAAATAGAAATCTGAAATAGAATAATCTATTCGTATGATAACTATTCCGCATTGGTTTAATGCTTCTTCAGGTACGATACAAACACTCTTTCGCGCTGGTTTTACACTAAATTTCATTACTATGATTCAATTCAGATGTTGTATTTTCATATTATTTTTTCACTTTATATTTAATTAAACATAAATAATAATAATAATAATAATAATAATAATAAGCATATGGCTTTTAATGGTGGGGAGACCCTTACGGGTTCCACCTCGCCGTTTAAGCCATGTTACGGGGAACATGGTGGGTCTACTATTGTAGGTGGGTTCCGAACCACCGGGTAAGTGATAATAAAGCTTATAACATCAAGTCATTGAAGCACGGTCACCCATCCAAGCGCAGTCTTGAGCGGTCGTGACTGAACATCACGATCACTTAACACCACGCTCACCGCATGACTAATCACCACCCAAATATAAATTATTATTGATCATACTTTTACTGGTAAATTTAACACTTACTTATTCGTGTGATAGCTATTTCGCATTGGTGTAATGCTTCTTGAGACACGGTTAGTTGTCTACAGAATCAGGTTTTGAAATTGGGGTTATGGTTGTTGGTGAGGTGGGGTGAAGGATGGATATTTGTATTTATTTGATAAAGCTTTATATAGTGTACAAGAGTTCCTCTTTCAGATCAAAATTGAGCCTCACCTCAATTAATTCAAATTGTAATTGTGGTAACTAGAAAATAAGAACGGCAATATTGCATGAATTTATTGACTTGACTTGAGTTGTCTAAAACTCCATGAATTTCTCGGTTGACCTTAACTGCATTTCAGTGAGTTTCTAATGTTTTTAGGTTTGATTTGATTCAATTCTAGCCTTATTACGTTTTATTCTTTTTTGATGCTTTCTAGATGTTCACAGTTTTTAGTTATTGATTTGACTCGTATTTTTGCTTGTTACTCCTCCCACCAGGGGGCGTGACTTGTCAGCCAATCACAACGTTCGATGAAGGTCACCCTTTTTCTCGCTTAGCCAATAGTATCGATTCCATGTTCAGTATATATTAAGCTTTTCTGTACTTTAGTTTTAGTTTGATTGAGATTAATAATGGTATAACAACCGAAACTAGTTTCTCAAAGTTTTAATAAATGTGGTTGTGACAATTTATTCTTATTATTCAATATTATGCATGTGTCCATTCTCTTTTTCATTATGGAATCGAGGCATGGGGTGGTGCCTTTGATATGCATATTAAAAAATTATTCACTTTACAAAAACATCTTCAGAGCCGCCTTGTGCAGAACCAGGCTGTATCCCAGTAAACTGCTCTTTCAAGAACTTCAAGTCCCTACACTTAAGCAAACATTTATGTCAAAAGAATTATAATATTTATCAATAACAATGGGCATTCATTTGAAATAAAAAGCAATCCATATAATTTATGCCCCTCATTCACGTATATTTTAATATTGATTTTACGAATTTAGTAGTATGCAAGCGTCAATTCAAATATCAGTGCACTTTGACTATAAACAAGGTTCCACTTCAATTTATTGATAGTAGAATCACCAAATCCGTTATTCGTCTCATAGATGAATGGATAATAAAAAATGTACATTTCAAATTATTCTCTTCTATTTTGTATGTATAAAATATCAATCATGAATATAAAAATGTATATCAATTATCAATAATGCATATTTCAAATTATTCACTATTATTCTGTTTTAAATATAAATCATTCTAGCATCAATATGAATGTATCATATTTTTCAATTTGTTTAGTTTTATGAACTCACTGCAAGCGCTCAAGCTTGCATTGCTAGTAGTGCAAATTTAATACTTCTATGAGTGATACTTTTTATTTGCCTATGCAATTTTACGTTCTATCCCTAATAAATTAGGGGGTGGGGGGTAGTAGCTTTATTAATATCAATTTTTATTATTTTAACATCCTAGTTATAGTTTGAATTTTATTCCAGTATTTTTCAAAAAAGACTTTTGTTTTTTAATGTTTTATTCTAATTGTATTGGCGAATAAATAAAAAAGAGTTTCATGAAAAAAACTAAATTTTCAACTTAGCATCTGAATTTTCAACATGGCAACTAAATAAAATCAAATTTAGTTGCTGTATCTGTATGAACCACACTGCTGTAATGATTGAAATTCGCTGATGCTTGTTTCATCATGCATGAAATATTACTCTCAACAAAATGCTCCAAAATATCATCTCGTGTTGAAAATAGACCTCATGTTTCCCAGACCTGTTCCTTGACTCTCGAGTTGACAATCATGATACAGCGATTTCAAATATTATATCAAGAAATATATAAATATATACATACACAACTACAAAAATATACAGATATAACATGAAGTAAAATCTAGTGAAGCAGTTACGACTCGCTTTCATGCCTTTCTGCATAAATCGAAATGCTGAGACAAATAATGCCAAATATATTTCCACTTCACTCTCAATATACATAAATATATATAGTTGACACATATTTTATATAGATATATGTTGCTGCACCTATTTCTGTACATTATTCATATACGATCCTTGTACACGAATATCGTATTCATTCGATCTCTGTTGAGTCTCGTGTTTCAATTGAGTTATTGCTTATCTTGGCAAGAGCGTCAAATACTCGGAAAATCTTTCTCTTCTCTTTTTTCTTTTTCTATTTCTTCTCATTCCTCTTCTTCTTCTTCCACTCGCTTCTCGCCTTCTTCCACTTTTCTCTCTTAAATTCGTCAACAACAACTACTTCTGAATCCGAATAACGGGTGTTTTTCCTCTACGACAGATTCTCTTTATCATTTCCTCTCTCTCACAAGTTCTCACTCACTGTTCCGCTCTCTCACTCTCTCTCACTCTTCTTTTTCTTCTTGGTTTTTCACTATTAAGTGGAAGAGGGGGCTCTTATGCCTCAACTTTGCCCACAGCACTTTTATTACTTGTAAAGTGCACAAATAAAAGTCATTTATCTATCTATCTCCCATATTCGTCATTTTCTACTTCTGAATCCGAATAATGGGTGTTTTTCATATCCGACAGATTCTCTTTACCTTTTTCTCTCTCGCACTCACTGTTGTTTAGCTCTCTTACTCTCGCTCTTTCTTCTTTTTGTTCTTCTCTTCCTTCTTTTTCTGGTTTTTTCACTATTTTTTCACTATTTCTTCCTTATATTCTTCATTTTCTACATCTAAATCCGAATAACGGGAGTCTTTCCTCTCCGACAGATTCTCTTTATCATTTTCTCTCTCTCGTAAGTTCTCACTCACAGTTCCGCTCTCTCACTCTCTCTACCTCTTCTTTCTCTTCTTTTCCTCCTTATCCTCTTGTTTTTTCACTATTTCTCCTTTATATTGCTCATCTTCTACTTCTGAATCTGAAAAACGGGTGTTTTTCATGTCCGCAAGATTCTCTTTATCATTTTCTCTCTTTCACACGTTCTCACTCACTATTCCGCTCTCCCACTCACTCTCGCTCCCTTTTCTGTTTCTTCTTCTCCTCCTTCTCCTTTTTTTTCAACATTTCTTCCTTATATTCCTCATTTTCTACTTCTAAATCAGAACGGGTGTTTTAGCTCTCCAACGCATTCCCTTTATCTTTAATTATCTCTCGAACACTTTCTCACTCTCTCTCTCTTCCACTCTCTCACACACACCCTCTTTTTAATCTTTCCTCTTCTCTCTGCCGCTCTCTCTCTTCGTCTCTTTTTCTGAAACTACGTACACGTGTAGAGTGTTGTTTTAGAAAGCTTATAGGGTTTTTGATTCTTTTCTTTTTTGGCTCAAATTCCTCTTCTTACACTCTTTCTCCCACTCTTACTCTCTCACTCACACTTACTCCCTCCCTCCTCACACTCTCTCTCTCTCTCAATTTCTCTCTCTCTCTCTTTCTCCCGATCTATCTATCTCTCATTTTTCTTTCTCTTGAGAGTGTATTTTAGAAAGCTGCATCACTTCCAGATTTGATTTTCAGAGCTCATTTCTTCGGCAGTTCACTTCGCGCAATTTCCTCTAGAATTTCTATCTTATTGGGTAGGATATGAAATGGAGTAAGAGGGTGGGATATGTCGATATGTGGGTGGGGGAGGTGTACGTTTGAGAGTTTTGAATTTTAAAACTAGTATGTGAACTTATAGAGAAAATTTTAAATTTTGGAAGGTCTGAAAAGAAACTGAATGGATTGTTTTTTTCGAAATTTTTAGAGCACAGCCTTTGATTTATTAATCTCCAGGAACATAAGAAATCAAATTCGTCTCAAGAACAGTAGGAGTCAAACTTTGAACATATTGACATCGCTTTCTAGCCTATTATATCTAATTTCTAACATAGCAGTAGATAAAGAAAATGATCAACTTCGTGGGACTACTGAATTCGTGAAATGGAAAAACACCGCTAAGTCAATAAGGGAAATCATAAGCATATTCTGGTGATGTGGTGATCAGGTGAGAGGGTATGTCTGGGGAAGTGTGCCTTGGGACTTGAAGGTCTGTGAGATGAATTGTGGAGAATTGGAGACAGGAAAAGAACAACTTGAATTGAAAAGCTTAGATGACAGTGACAGATTGCCTCTACCTGCCTCCGTTGACTGTCTCTGCTGCTTAAAATACAACCTGAACAGTTTCAGTAAACATAAAGCTCAACTGAACTTTACTTACTTCTAATTAGAATTGTTTAGAGGCTGAATATGAATAACGACCGTTTTATACTTCTGAACGTAGAGGGGGAAGCAAGGTGGAATAGAAGAGGGAATTGAAGGGGGGGGGGGAAGAAGGTGAGATGACTTGGGAAGAGAAAAATGCGGAAGCAAATAAAGAATTGGAAACAAGGAGAATGGAAGAAAAAAATGATGTTGGGGAAAAGTGAGATAAAAATACTCGGGGAAAAGCTGAATGTAGTGAATAAGAAGAAGGAAAAGAGGAAAGAGAAAGCAGTAGGGCGTGGAGAAGGAGAAAGAAAGAAAGAGGAAATTGGTGGGGAAAGAGTGAAATGAGAAGACTTGGGTAAAAGAAGAAGGTGGAGGGGAAGAGGAAAGAAAAGGCTGATGAAGCGACAGAGGAAATAAAAAGCAATTTTGAAGTAATATCTGTATTTTACCCATAATTTTATTAGTTTCAGTTTAGTTTTGGTTATTTTGTCCTTGGTAAAGTCTTCTGGTATTTTATTTATCAATTTATTACATTGATAATCAAATTTTCGTTTGCAATTGCCGATGTCAATACTGTAAAATCTATATTGAAAGCATTAGCCACTGCTAGACGTATGTTATATGGGACATACGAGGGGAAAAAAAGTGCATATTTTTGTTGATGAATAAAATTGAATTTGTCACATGCATTTGATGTAGTGTCGGTAAGTCAATCTCTTCAAATATCAGTTTGCTGGGATAAAGTGCCTTCCTAGCGCAGCTCTTATGATATTGTTACGGGTTCTAATGTCTAAAATAATGCTGGCAACACTAAAGTTCACACTTGCACTTTATTTACACAAATTAGTCTATTTACACACACTAATTGCAAGTTCAATTAATAAAGAAAAACAGATCAACAAATGACAAGCTAATACTTATTTTCAGTATTTATTCACAAGAATTAATGAATAATTAATTACAGGCTGATAAATAACAAAAGAAACAAGAGCCCAATAAACTGTACAATAATGTAGAAAGAAATGATAAAAAAAGAGCAACTAATCACTTACAAAACACAGTCCAATTCGTTATTTGACAGTCCCAAATAGTATCACTCAACACAACGTCATTAAACTATTAGTAAGCTGCACAAACAGTAAACACTTGTCTCTGCACTTGACACTGGAGCCAATCACTGTTTACTCCACTGGCACTGGATTGTCTCTCTCACGAGATCTGTAACACAATCTGGTTTGTAAACTAACTGTCACACAAGCTTTTGTAAGACTCAACTCAATGTTTCACGTGAGCTCCTTTATATACGAGATAGTTGTCATAATTCCAAGAACTAGAGGCCACCAGACGCTTCGAGAAGGCCACGGAAAATAGTAGTATATGACCTCAGTTCAGGAAGAATGTAGAATTGACGAGAAGATCAATTGAGTGCAAGGGATGCAAGGGATATAAAGATGAGGAGTGAGAAAGACATCTAACAAGAGTGAACGAGAAGAATCAGATTGCAAGCTGCGTCTGTCCATGAAAACAATGGAATTATATAAATAGAACAAGTGCGTGAATGACTGCTTGTTTGCTTTTGTAACAATATGCTTTTGAATTGTAAATATTTTGTTAAAGTGGATATCATAGGCTGCACCCCACGCTTCTATATTGTAATGGAAGAGAGAATGGGCATATGCGTAGTAAATTGTTTTCATTATATGTAAGTCCTTCAGTTTGGTTTATCCTGTAAAATATTTTCAAGTATTTTAGTTTATGACACAGGTTCTGAATATGCATGTCCCTTTTAATATGTTGATCAACTGTATTATCTTTATTACTTTATTCAAGACAGTTTTATCCTATTCTACAGAGGATACTCTTCAACAACAGATGAGTTGTGTATCACTTTAGTCTTGTATCACTGTATTTGGAAACCGTTTCAGATGGCAGATAGCCTCTCTCTCTCATCACCAGTTATTTCTTTCAGAACTTCTCAACAATAGGAACACGCAATCCAATAATATTCTTTCTCTACCGGACCTAACTGCTATCGTTATCACAACAATGGCCTTGTAACTCGCTATCATTTCTCCCAGATAACTATTTTCCCCGACAACTATTATCCCAGATAACTATTAGCAGGTTGCCCGACTCAATTGAAACTGGATTACTAGATTGTGTAATAACCTGTCTACTATAGTCTCTTCAATAGTCTACCTGGTCTCTTCCATAGTCTCTTCTTTCTTATCCTTCTTCTTCCTATTTTTCTCCCTTCTCTTCTCCTCGTTCTTCACTTTTCTTCTTTTTCCCCTCCACCTTCTCCTTCACTCCTTCTTCTTTTTCTATTTGTCTCCCAAATTCTTCTCCTTCCCCTCTTTTTCCTTTCCCTTAATCTCCTACTTCTCCTTTCCCTTCTTCTCCTTCGCCTTCATCACCTTCTTCTCCTTCCCCTTTTTTCCTTCCCCTTCTTCTCCTTCCACTTTTTTCCTTCCCCTTTTTCTCCTTCTCCTTCATCTCCTTACCCATCTCTTCCTTCCCCTTCATCTCCTACTTCTCCTTTCCCTTCTTCTCCTCCTTTTTTATCATGTATCTCTCCACTCTTCTTGCTCTCCTCCTTTAATGCCTTTTTTACCAACAAGTTATTTTTAATGTCTGTGTTACATTAATTTCTTCTCTGCGGATATTACGTTTTTTGCGTCCACTCTTACTAAGGAAAACCATACTTTGAACATACACTTCTTTGTTACGTTCATGTTCTGCGGGTCAAAAATCAAAATAACAAAAAATGGTTTTATTTTTCCTTCAAAAAATACGATATATAGGTAGGCTTACCATTTCTCCGGGATTAGCCCGGTAATTCCGGGATTCATGTGTGTCACCGGGGAAAAATCCGGGATCGATTTATCTCCGGGATTTTTAGTAGAGATGGTAAAACAGGGGAGATTTCTCTATATTTTTTCATAAAAATGTCTATATTGTAATGTTTTTCAAAATTTTAAATGTAAGTTCGCTAACATTGTTACTATACATACTGGAGCGTACACAAGAAGGCTGGAATTCAATCTCAATTTAATTGGTTTTGGTTTCTGTTTACATAAAACTTGGCCATACAAAATTTCTCTATACAAAGTTTTATTTGTTAGCTGCAATGTAGCTGTGTTTCTGCTGAAGATTGGAAATACTAAGCCACCTACTGGCGAGCAGTTAGTGCTCAGTAATTTGTTGACGACAGTCAAGTGTGCTTTCTTGTTTTAGTTTTTTTACTTGGTCTTGCAACAATGGGTCCAAAAAGAAAATATACGTGTACGTTCACTGAAATACTTCAACTTCAGTTTCAGTTTCTTAAATGCTATGAAAACAACAGTGGTTGTATTCACTATTCAAATTGTATTTCGGAGTTTTTGATAAAACATGCTTGATGAGCAAACATTGACTTGCAATAATTGACCATCAGTAAATTGAAGCTTAAATGGGTATCTTTGCCTGAAGAAAAGAAGCTCAAAAAAGCAGAAAAATGGCAAGAAGTATGTGAGAATATGTCTAAATGCAGTAGTATCCCGTACAAAAATATTCGCAAACTGGTGGAATTTGGAATGTGCTTACCAGGTACAGCGGGTGTTCTCAGTTATGGGAAGCGTTTGGTCAGCTGAAAGGGGAAGGTTGTCCTTAAAAGTTGTAAGAGAAAGCTGCTCAATATATAAATTAATGCAAAACTGTCATGCGTTGACTTTTATGAAAAAATCAAAGGAGACCAAGTGTTTTTTGGAAAAGTGATATCCTCTGAAAAATATTTTTATTTTATCATTTTTCACAGTATTATAATATTTTTTTACAGTAAAGTTTCACAACCTTTTCTCTTTCTCGTTCTTGATTTTAATACAAACAAGCACTTAATATTGGTGAATATAGTTTTGTAGAAAGGAAACCCAAAACAAGCTTGTTCAACGTATTTCATACTTATTTTTTACTCTCTAGAAAAATACCGGGATTGGGGTTGGAAAAATATGGTAAGCCTATATATAGGTATATTCATATATACTATGAAATACAAAATACGCAAAATAAACGAAAAACAAACTATTCAATACATTGCATTACGGTCTTTTCCACTCACCAAGGAAAATCTCACTTTCAACGTACACTTCATTGTTTCATTCATGTTCAGCGGGTGTTACGGTCTTTTGCGCTCCCTCTGACCAAGGAAAACCTCACTTCCAAGATACACTCCTTTGTTACGTTCATGTTCTGCGAGTGCTACAGTGTTTCGTGGTCACTTTAACAGAGTAAAGATTACTTTATAGACATATTCTTGCTAACCATGCAATTAGTGTAAGCCGCTTGATTGCTGAGCAAATATGGCGAGTGCTTGAGCATCATCAACATCATCAGATGCATCAGCGGGGTTCAAACACCCAACGAAAGAGATTTGGCCAGTAGCTTAGACTCACTTAAGCGAGTTAAGCCTCAAGGAAAATCTTCGGTTTTCTAGTTCTAGAACACGGATTTGGACTGAATTAACAGTGTACAGGGCCGCATACACAGCAATATAAATACGATTTGGTTTTTCGAATATAATATAATATGCTTATATATTTGATCAATTCTATAAAACCTGAGCGGTATTGAGGTGTTGAGGAAGAAGCAATAATAATTTAGGATGTAATAATATAGGATACAAATGAAGGACCAATCCCTATCGGGATGAGAGATTTTATGAGGATACAATAATGATAAAAAATGAATTAAAATACCTTATTACAGTGTCCACCATACGTTGTTAATAGCTTAAAAGAAGCTATTAATTTGAATTAATAGCTTCTCTTAAGCTTGCAACAATAATGCAATAATATTGGCAGAAAACTAATCCTAAGTACAGAGCACCTTCTATTATATTTATGTATCTTCTTTCATACATAATATGCTTTCAATAATAAGTTAACATATAATTTCCAACAACACGCCATCTTGAAAACTGTCCAGTGAGTAGGTGAGACTTCGGGATGGTAACCTACAACACTACAACAGTGGACACACGCTCAATATGACAAGCTTCATCTCTAGCGTGTTTCCACTCTTGTAATGTTGATAGGTTAGCAGCCTGATATCTCACGAGGTAGATCAAGAATCAAGCGTGTTGTTGGAAATTGTATGTTAACTTCCAACTCATTATTGAAAGCAGATTATGCATAATACGATATATATCAATATGATAGCACATTATATGTATAACTAATCGAATTTTTCACCAAATAGAATTTTAGTGAACATTTTAGCACATGTTACAACAATCGACAGTTCTTACGATTTCCATAAGGTGAGGTATTAGTGGTGTTTTTGTGATAGTGATGTTCAGTCACAAGCGCTCAAGACTGCGATTGGATGGGTGAACGTGCTTCAATTAACTTTTATGATGTTATAAGATTAATTATCACTTACCCGGTTGTTCGGAACCTACCTAAAATAGTAGGTTCACCATGTTCCCCAAAACTTAGATCAAACGGCGAGGTGGAACTACCCGTAGGGTCTCCCCACCAATAAAAGCCATACGCTTATTATTTTCATTATTATTAATGATATTATTATTATTATTAATTATTATTATTATTTTTATTATTATTATTATTATCTGTACTACTAGATTTGAGTAAAGCATTTGATACAATACAACATGAAATATTAATTAAGAAACTGGGTAGGATGGGAGTGACGGGGATGGATTTGAAAATTCTAAAAAATTATGTTGCAGATAGAAAAACTATAGTCAGAATAGGTAACATAGATAGCAGTCATAAATCCCAAAATTTTGGAGTCATTCAGGGTTGCCCCTACTATTCAATCTCTATATAGCAGATATAAAAAATTGTGATTTCAAAGGAAATGTTTATAATTATGCTGATGATACCATTATTCTATTTGCAAACAAAAACCTATCAATAGCAACTGAAAATATGCAAAAAAATATAGACACAATAACAAAATACTTCCATAACAATTATATACACATCAACAGCAAAAAGACTAAAACAATAGTATTTCGTAACCCAAAGAAAAATGTAAACATTTTAGATCCAGAAAACAGAGTAATCAGTCACAACTATAGATGCTTCTCCTTGAAAAATCCATGCAGCTGTATAAAAATAAAACACTCAGACACAATAAAATATTTTGGGCTACAATTCGATTCAAATATGAAATGGTACACACACTCACAAACACTCACCAAAAAGCTAAGATATCTAGCACATAGATGTTATCAAATGAGAGAACTACTACCTCAAAAAACGAAGCGTACAGTGTATTGTAGTCTGATTGAATTCCAAATAAGGTATGGAATAACTGTCTATGGCAGCGCACCAAATTACATTTTAAACCCAATAATAAACGTGATAGACAGAATCAAACGTATTTTCTTCCAAGGCACAGATATTCACACATTAAATATACTCAACTTCAAAAATCTATACAAATACATAATATTAATCAGATACTACTTTGAAAGCCGATACCGTAATACAAACAAAAACAGATACAACACAAGACACACACATTATAGAATACCAGATTATTATACAGAAATAGGGAAAGCAGTACCAGAATACTTTGTACCACAAATCCTGAACACGTGAACAGTATCCCTAACCATCTTAAAAACCTACAAACATATTCTGCAGTAAAACATGAAATCAAAACCTATTATATTATATATATTAAAAAAAAAATTATTATTATTATTATAATTATTCCTCCGACCTCAAAACTCGTTCCCACATGCTCTTGTTCTATCATGCGTGTAATTCAATGTACAAACGGTTGGAAAATTTAGTTTTTCTTGAAATATATTCTCTACTATGAGATCGCTCTATTTGCACAACCTTCTCTGAAGAAGGGAGCTCGATATCACATGGGAATGCTATAGGTTCAAGCTCTACCAAAATGCCATAAATGTAGCCTTATGTCTATAATATGAATTCTCTATAACATTATATTTCTCTCTATGTAAGTCTTCTTTTTTTGAGGATGAAGCCCCACATAGTTCAGAGACCTATATATGGTCAGAAACCTGTGTATGATAAATGAGTTGGATGATGTTGATTGATGAGTTGAACCTAGAGTTTTAGGTGAGTTCCGAACCACCGAGAAAGTGATATTTGACAGCTGAGAACAGAGTTATTTTTGCTGGCCAACCCAATCGGTCACCCTTACAAAGAGGCCCCAGGAGTTCGTAGTTTATCCTTATCTGACTGAACAGATACCTGTTACGGCTCTCGGCTATCACTTCCCATTGGATAATGGTGATTGATGAGTTGGACCGACAGCTTTAGGTGGGTTCCGAACCACCGGGAAGTAATATTTTACAGCAGAGAACAGAGTGTTTTTACTGGCCAACCCAGTCGGTCACCCTTACAAAGAGGGCTGAGGAGTTCTTAGCTTATCCTTATCTGACTGAACAGATACCTCCTACGGATCTGGTTGAGAACAATTTCAACCATTCATACCTCTTCTTCCGACAATTTTAAAATTTTTGTTAACTCTGCACTGTTGACCTAAGTTGCACATAAGTACGTAACACTTAAATGTAACGCTTGTAAATGTTTGTTAATAAGTTTAATGATTTCACAGGCATAGATCGGGAATCGAGCCCCAGACCGTCAGGGTTGTGGAAGTATGACGATGTAATCCAGTTTTAAGAATCTTGAAGAGAAGAGAAATGAAAATCAATGTTCTCAGAGAAGCTGGGAAAATACGCTATTAGTTTAGCAGAAGTTTCCACCCACTATTGGAAACAGATTAAGATGAGATCGACTTTGTCTTATATCGAACTAACGGCCACAGCTGATGTGTCCTATGAAGATGAACTTAAAAATAAATCGATGGATAACACTGTCATTTGAGATCGAACATTTCCAATAATTTATTGTTAAAAATTTCATTTTTTCATGTGAAACAAAAATACCGCGCTTGGATGGGTGACCGTGTTTTAATGACTTGATAAAAGTAATGCGCATGACTTTTAAAAATAGTAAATTCGTGAGGTTCTTATTTGTGGGGAGACCCTTACTTCCACCTCGCTATTTGAGCCTTATTGGAAACATGATGGACCTACAATTTTAGGTAGGTCCCGAACAACCGGGGAGTTATTTTCACAACAGTCTTTTACACTGGCCAATCCAATTGGTCACCCTCACAAAGAGGGCCCAGGAGGCGTTGCTTATCTTATCTGATTGAACAAATACCTGCTACTGCTTGTGGCTATCACTCAAAAACTTGATGTTATAAGCTTTATTATCAATTACCCGGTGGTTCAGAACGCACCTAAATAGTCTTTTACACTGGCCAATCGAATCGGTCACCCTTAAAAAAAAAGAGCCCGGTAGGCGCTTCTTATCTTATCTGATTGAACAGATACCTGCTACTGCTTGTGTGGCTATCACTCAAAAAACAAATGTTATAAGCTTTATTATCACTCACCCGGTGGTTCGGAACCCACCTAAAATAGTAGGTCCACCATGTTCTCCATAACATGGCTTAAACGGCGAGGTGGAACTACCCGTAATGGTCTCCCTAACAATGAAAGCCATACGAATTTACTTTATAATACATTATATTAGTAATAAAAATACTCTTTTCTCTGTTGTAAAATCATTTCCTGGTGGTTCGGAAACCACCTATTTTTATTTATTTATTATTTATTTATACTGGCGTGAATTTTGCATCCATCCTTTACTCCCTAAATGAAACCATGGATTTTCTATAGTAATCCGTACAGGAATATAGTCAGGGGGCGTGGAGGTCTCTCACCCTGGCCGATCGAGTCACACTTAAATTTTTTAATTGAACTGGCAGAGTTTGTGAAAGGCCTATCATGTAGTAGTGTTATCAACCTATAAGAGAAGACTAAATTATTTGGATGTTTTTGATTGCTTTCAATGGGAAAGTTCAAGCATAGACGAACCAAGACTTATTATCCCTGATCAATGGTTCAAGTGCTAGCTGTTCCTTATACAAGTGCTTCAGTTGATGCAAGAGGAGTGGCAAGGAGGTTTTTTTCGGAGGATGAATCCCACATAGGTCTGAGACCTGTGCGTGGGTAATGAATTGGATGATGGTGATTGATGTGTTGAACCTACAGTTTCAGGTGGGTTCCGAACCACCGGGAAGTGATTTTACAGCAGAGAACAGAGTCTTTTTGACTCCTTGACGAGTACAAGGAGGGGCACTCGCCCCATCACTTTCTGGAAAAATAAACAACAAGAAAAACAGTTTTTCCATTGATTGGACTTCCAATCTTGTTCTCTCACTTCTTTCAAACATACCAACCTTTTTTCTCCTGACAGTTAACCACTGTTACTGTAGAACTTTCAATTTAAAAATCGCTTAGAAGATTTTTTATCAAAAATAATGAGATTGGAAATTCGGCCCTTCAAAATATTTTTTGGCCGACTCACAAATAACACAGGTTACAAATTATGATAGAATTAAATGAAAATTAAAATTAAAATATTTAAATTTTTATTTAAAAAATTGAATCAAAATTATAAGAAGTTTTTTCTCATAAATATAAAAACTTGTCACTTTTTTCTTCTTTTCTTCTTCTCCTTCTCCATTTTTCTCTTCATTCTCTTCCTCAACACCATCACTCTCTCATTCAATAATTTCTGCTGTACAATACCTTAAAATGTATATTTGTTGTATTGATAGTTTTTTTTTCTACTCAAACTATTCAACCATATGTCCACTTTTCAAAAATCACTGTACTTCACTTGAGCTAGGGGATCTTAGAGTTGCTAATTAGGTTATCATTCATGCACACTATAAATTTACACAAATAAAGTCATCTGAGTCGGGGTCTGAATTCTCCAGCATTAGATTTTCGTCCACAGCAAGTAGCGTTTCATTACTAATAGGATACAAGTTTCCACTTCAAAGTAATGAAGTATGAAAAGTTGATAATTTCAATCCACAATGCTTAAACTAATTTAAAATAAGTAGAAAATGAGAATAATTTAAAATTTTACATGAGTAGAATAGAGTCCCACTTTTAGGAACGTGAGAAGCTCTACAAAAATTGAAACGTGGGATAGTAATATCCGTTACATTTTTCAATTACAAAATATCAGCCCTATTTACAGAAATACATAATTTCCTGTTTCGTGAATCCACACTTCCTATATTCATTTCCAGGGGATGTTGCTTGCATTTATAATAAACCGATATAACGGAGTATCCAAGGACCTGAAGAATTTACATGAAATAATAATAAATATTATCAGTTGTGCTTATGTACCATATTTGATTTATATAAACATCATACAATTCCCAATTCTGGGCACTCTTTGTAAGGTTTGGATTGGATTGGCCAACAGGAAAATACTCTTTTCTCTGCTGTAAAATCACTTCCCGGTAGTTCGGAACCCACCTAAAACTGTAGGTCCAACTCATCTATCATTATCATCCAATTTATTACCCACGCACAGGTCTCAGACCCATGTGGGCTTCATCCTACAAAAAAATGCACATCGGTACCTAGTTCTTGAAAAATATTTTTGTTTATTCTTCTTTTTGTTCAACAGATCTCATAATAATATAAATCATGCCTCAATAGGGGAGTGATAATCTTGAGCCGTAGCAGATATCTGTTCAATCAAATTAGATAAGGAACGCTCTCCTGAGCCCTCTCTGTAAGAGTGACCGATTGGATGTGCCAGCAGAAAAGACTCTGTTCTCTGCTGTAAAATCACTTATCGGTGGTTCGGAACCCACCTAAAACTGTAGGTCCTCCATTTTTCAATAACAAGGCTCAAGCGGCGAGGTGGAAATACTCGTAAGGTTTTCCCCACCAATAAAATCCTTTTACATTTACTTTGTCTCAATATTTTATCTTTACTTTTTTTTAATTTGACGATTCAAAATAATTTAAGAGAAGATTTCAACACAATCAAAAATGAAAACGTCAACAACGCTCGCACTGTAAAAATAAAGTAATAAAATCAGCGACGCTCGTAATATTCTCCAATTGTTTTCGTATTCGAAATGATCCACCTCTCCAATATTTTTATTTTTACTGTCCAAAACCAACCTAGACCTAGTGGCGATCTGTTTTACATCATAATTATGTCCATACTCGAACCCCAAGCTCCAAAATCAATAGCGATCTCACTTGGACTAAGTAAATAAGGTTGATGCGTATGGCTTTTATTGGTGGGGAGACCCTAACGGGTAGTTCCCCCTCGCCGGTTGAGCCATGTTATTGGACATGTTTTTTCTTTATCTTAATTTTTCTATCGCTCACTCCCTCTCTCTCATCCCCTCAATCGCACTCTCTCACTCTCTCTCCCTCATCGTCTGTCTCTCTCTTACTCATTGAGAGCGGTACTCAGAAAATCTTTTGAATGTTGGAACATTGAACAGAGCTA
Source organism: Conomelus anceps (assembly GCA_948455865.1). Classification (NCBI taxonomy): domain Eukaryota; kingdom Metazoa; phylum Arthropoda; class Insecta; order Hemiptera; family Delphacidae; genus Conomelus; species Conomelus anceps. The sequence goes on along the minus strand of OX418227.1, from coordinate 32,900,700 downwards.
TCCATTGAGTTTTTGGCAGGGGTAGCGGAGTCACGTTTGATTTATTAATTAATTATTTAACATAGTGAATTCTCCATTTTTTCTTCTTCTTTTACCTTTTCTTCTCCTTCTTCTCTTTCTATTGGAAAGTTATTTCGGGTACAAGCACTCTCGAAACTTCTCTCACTACAGAGATCTGACACTCGACATCTTATTTCAAAGTGTCGCAGGCGTTTGACCCCAAACATTTCTCCTAATCAAAACCTGTTATTTCAATGGTGAATGACTGAAAAAAAGGAAATTTCAACTTTCAGCTCCAATACTTCACAAAATAATTAATAAAGAATTTTTTTCTCACGCCAATAGTTGACATCCCAATACATTGACTTTGCAAAACACGCGGCTTTGGTAGCGCAGTTGGTTGGAGCGCTTGTGTGAGATAAGATAAGGCTCTGGCTGGCATCGTTTCTTGCAGCCTTGGGTTCGAATCCCATTGAGCCATGGTTGTTTCTCATCATTCACCTCATCACCCACGCACAAGTCTCCAGACTCATGTGGGCATCATCCGCAATAAAATTAAAAAAAACACGTTGACATTCCAGATTCAGAATTGCATAATTTTTTTAAAGAATCATGTGTTTGAGATATTCATCTCCAGACTTTGAGTTCACCAAATTTTTCCTCATTCTTTTACAAATAATAATGCATGTGAAATAATACATCCTCCAAAATGAATAATAAGACGAAATTGTCACAACCACATTTAATAAAACTTTGAGAAACTAGTTTCGGTTGTTATACTATTATCAGTCTCAATCAAACTAAAACTAATGTACAGAGAAGCTGAATATATACTGAACATGGAATCGATACTATTGGCTAAGCGAGAAAGAGGCTGACCTTCATCGAACGTTGTGATTGGCTGACAAGTCACGCCCCCTGGTGGGAGGAGTAACAGGCAAAAATACGAGTCAAATCAATAACTAAAAACTGTGAACATCTAAAAAGCAACAAAGAAGAGAAACACGTAATAAGGCTAGAATTGAATCGAATTAAAACTAAAAAATTAGAAGCTCACTGAAATGCAGTCAAGGTCAACCGAGAAATACTCGAAGGAACTGTTTCTTAAATGTAGGCTAGAATTATGATGAAATCAAGTTAGTTGTATTGAATTGGTCCTCCACAATTTTAACAAGGCATTCACTACTTGAACAGGTAGATGCATGCATTCATACAACTACATGCATGCTCCCACACTCTCACACTCTCTCCTATTCTCTCTCTATCACTCACAATCACTATCTCTCCTTTCTCTTCCTCACACCTTCTTCCCTCCCTTCACCAGAATATGATGTAAAACAATAGACGATTTCCTTTACATACTTTTCTTCTATTCCAGTCTCCTCTTTACCATCTTCTTTTCTTTCTTTTTCTCTCTCTCTCCCTCTCACACTCTGTCTTTTTTTCCTCTCACACACCCCCTCCCTCTCCCTCCCTCTTCCTCACACACTCATCCCCTCTCCCTCACACCATCACTCTCTCACACACACACTCTCTATCTTCAACCCAATCCCAAACATACTCATCATTCACTCCCACAAGAAACAAAAAACAGTCGGCAATAATTTCCATTACTTTCATCTCTTCCTATTATTTCCTCTATCACTCTCTCTTTTCATATCTCCCTCTATCTATCTCCTTTCTCTTCTCTTTCTCCCTCACACCATTTTCCCTCCCTTTCTTCAAATATGATGTCAAACAACAAGCGATTCCCTTTAAATAATTTTCCTTTATTCCAGTCTCCTTTTTCTCTGTTCCCTCCCCTTAACGTTCTCTTTCTCACTCTTCAATCTTTATCTCTCAACCTCTCTCTTTCCCACACATTCTCTCTCTTCCTCCTACACTCATTTTCTCTTTTGCTTCCTCTCTTTCTCGCATCTTCTTTTCTCTCTTCCCCCGAACATGATGTAAGCAGTAGCAGGCTGTGGCTATTCATGAGCACACTTTATTTCCCCCGGGAAATAAAGCATCATTGCTCGATGTGCATAGCTCATTGAAATGTTATTGAATTCTCCCGCCGTAGAGCTAATACTCTTTTCATAGCCGCTACGCCATCTTGATCATATCTTGGACCATCCCGTTATTGTTCTCTCCTGCAGATAACGCGCCGGCTACTTTAAAGACTTTTTCAATAGAGATGGCATTGGTTTGATGGGTTTTCTAATCTTGAATCTCCTGCATAATGGCCACGAACTGTGCTCATCTCAATCCTGAATTTTCTCCATAGAAACCACGAATTTTTTCATTTCAATCTCGAATTTTGTTAATCTCGGATTTTCTGCATAATAGCCAGGAATTATGCTCATTTTAATCTTGAATTTTTGATATAATACTGATTTTGTTCATGCTTCTTTTCAAAAGAGGGGATTTGTTATTCAAATTGATATTTTTATTTGATAGTCTTTGGTAAGAGTGATTCAGTTCCAATAGAGCTTCAAAACACTCATTTAAATCTCTAATTCCTGGTATAATACTGAGTTTGTTCATACCACTTTAAAAAAAAAGTTTTGTTATTCAAGTTGATATTTTTATCTGATAGTCTCTGGTAGGAATGATTCAATTCCAATAGAGCTTCATAATGAATTGATTCTATGAATAAACGGCTCCCTGCGTTATTTATAAGTTAGAAACAAATTAATTCTTGTGAAGAATTGGATAATATGGCTAATGGCATAGTTTCCTATGCTTCTATGCTTCTATACCAGTTACACTTTTCCAACATGGGTGGTATACGTTATGCTCTCTCCAATTTCTTATACCTTTATGGTGATCCACAATTCTGAAGCATGTGGTTGATTTTGCGACAGTGATTATCCTCGAGTATTTATTTCCTGGAGGCTGTCTTGTTTGTTCTAAGAAATTAAAAGAGATTTACAAGAACAGAGTTTCATCACTATGGTACTCAACATAAGATTTCAAAATTAAAATTACTCAACTCATGGAAAAATGTTGTATTATGAAGGACCTTATTATGTAGGAATTACATCTTCCAATCAATATCTCATTCCAAAAAAAACTTGCAAGTTAGTATTGTAAAAATTTTGACAAAAAACTACTTGATATACTACTTGAGAAACTACTTGTGTCCTTACACAATAGCTGAATGCCATGAAATGTTTTAGTAGCACAGCCTATGAGACCGATAAGTAGGCTGGATAAAACATAACGATGTGTGACATGCTGCATGAGCTTGACTCATTTTTGCGGCTCCATGTAACAAATTAATTAAAATAAGAAACTAAATAGTACTGGATGCTCCTCTGAGCAAGAACCCTAAGATTTACACTCAACTGTATCGCTATTGCATTAAAACTGCTGTCAATCTGAGTATTCTCTATGTAATTTTCAAAATTGTTCAAAACTTGAATTTCTGTTTTATTTCTTCTGTCCACAGGATGACTCTTAAACTAGTTCTGCTCTCAGCAGGCCTGCTACCATCTCTCTGGCTCTCTTCGACAGCGGATGGAGGTCAACAGCAATCGACAACAGCGCTCTCTGCCGAGAAAAGGTTCTCAATCAACATGATGGACCCCTTCACCAGGCGGAGTGCCCTTGACAAGAATTTCGTTCGGTTTGGAAGATCGGGAGGATCCAACCTCAGAGTTTCCCGTGGTAGAAATGACAACTTTGTCAGATTTGGAAGGTCAAGCAACGAGGACACCGATGAAATAAGTAAAAGAGAAGATTTCAACGGAGAAGATGAAAGTTATTTGGCGCCTGAACAAGCAGACCTGATTAGGTTGGGTAGGGCACGTTCGGATAACTTCATACGATTTGGGAGGGCTAGAGCAGATAACTTTATCAGGTTTGGAAGAGGTATGGATCGAGCAAATAACGGGTTTATCCGTTTTGGAAGAGCTCGTCCAGATAATTTCATCCGGTTTGGAAGAGGACGCCCTGATAACTTCATCCGGTTTGGTAGGGCACGTCCTGATAACTTTATACGTTTTGGGAGAAACCAATTGAAACTGGTTTCTGAAGTTGACAACCAGTTGAAACCGGTCTCTGAAACTGAAAACCAATTAATAAACATTCCACAAGTGGGTGGTTATGACAACAATGAACTAGCTGATGAATTTTTGAGTTTGGCAGATGAGGATGAGGACACATTTGGGCGTGATTTGAGGGGTAACACAAAATTGAACAGTAATTTTGTGCGTTTTGGGAAGCGTGTACCAGAAAACAATGAGGAAGTTGTGAATGCTTACAAGAATGGTTTGAAATTGAATACACCTCAAGGAAGGGATTTTTTGGAAAGATTTATCAGACTACCTTCTCGATCTAATATGAAGTCAGATAGTTTTATACGGTTTGGAAGATCACTTGATGGTGATACTCCTTCAAAGAATGGGGACACTGGTAGTTCTGAAGAGAGTGTTAAGGAAAAATCTTTGTTTAGGGAAAATTCTATGCAGGATGAGTCAGATTCTGATGGATTTGAAGATTCTAAGGTAACTTCAGATGTTAGCGATCCTTCCTTTGATTCAGCATCTCAGAATCTTTCACGAAAAAAGCGGTCCCTCGAGTTAGGTGACAACATTATTGAGAATCATGATGAAACCCTGATATCAACCGACAAATCTAACCAATCTAGTTCTCTATATTCCCCTCTAGCAGCTGGTCTTCCCGGTCTGATTCTGGGACCAGAATTATCCGTTCTTCCTCTCAAAGAGACTAAGAATTGTAGCAGCAAAGAAAAAACCAAAAATTTCATTAGACTGGGATAAATATGTCAATGTTTTGTTTTTTTCATATTAGACTGATCCCTATGGTTAAACGTGCTTGTCAAAAATAATCAATGATGTATGTGGACATTAAGAGCCCTCAATCAGAAATTTAGGCCAATTTTTATGGAATAAAAATAAAATAGACACTAAATAATGTATCAACAATTAAATGAGTTACACAGATGTGTCATGAGTTGAAGAGACTGAATTCAATCCTTGTACTGTCATTATTTTTTACTATTTCTTCAATCCTAATAACTTTTTCCCCTGAAAAAAATCCATATATTTCATAAACCAAAACTATTGTAATACATTTTCAAAAAAAAAACCCACTTTTCCAAATGTCTCTTGTTATTATTTACCAGTATTATAACAGAATGTGTGTGATCTCTATTATATTACGATAGTATACTATTGTTACTAATCAAAAAAGATTGAAAACGTGTATATTGAGCTATTTTAAATACATAGAAAATCTATTTGTTGATAATAAATGCATTTTGTTTAACTATGAAGTCTATTAAACGTCTTTCAGCAACCACAATTGATTAGTTTTCAGTATGTATTATTTTCTACATCTCCAATAAATTGATAATGGGTTGTTACAATATTATGTGTTGTAATTGAGAATAGAAATTTAAATACAATATTGCAAAGTGGAAATGGAGAAAAACTGATGAAATAAGCCAAAAAATCAATAAAATACATGAAATGAGCTTTCATGTTTTTTTTTTAGGATGAAGACTACATAAGTCTGACACCTGTGTGTGAGTAATGAGATCTATAATAACGATTTATTGGACCTACAGTTTTAAGTGGTCTCCGAACCACCGGGAAGTGATTTTAAAGCAGAGATCAGAGTACTTTTTGCCGGCCAATCCAATTGGTCACTTTTCCAAAGAGGTTTTCGTAGCAGAGTTCGTAGCTTGCCTTTATCTGACTGAACAGATATTCTTGCAAATACTTCACATAATAGAGACATAGTTTAATTACAACGTACAAGGAAATAAGTTCTAAATTCTACTCAACTTGGATGTAAATTCCATTTATGAAATGAACGATTTTTGACTGAGATAAAATTTCGACAGTACTACAATAGGGTGGAACAACTCATCAATCAGTTTGTCTAATAATCAATCTATTACTTAAAGACGATTTTTTATCCCTTCTGTCAAGTGCTTAGATCCTGCAGGTCTAAAAAAGTCAACTTCTTTGCTGTCTTTGCAAATTTCGACTTGGTTTAATTTTTATAGGCTATTAAATATCAATTCAAAATGTGACACTTCTTCTCAGTTGAACCCTCTCAATTTGAAAAATATTTATAAGGAATTAAGTAATCAATACATTCAAATAGAATAAATTGGAATCAAAATGCACATTTCAAAAATATTGAGTTATTATTTTGTGAAAGGTTGGGCCACACAGTGGTAATTCTTTAATAAAAACTAAAAAAAACAGTTCTAAGTGTTTAAGTATAATGTAGGTCGTCTGACAGTGCTCTTGACAACAGCGTGAAACGGCCGTCATGCCATAACGTCAGTTATAATTTTCACTTAGAAGTGTTTTTTAAGTTTTTATTATATTAAAAAAATAAAACCTTAAAAAACGCCTTTAAGTGGAAATTATGACCCACGTTATGGCGTGACGGCCGTTTCACTCTGTTGTCAAGAGCATCGTCATACGACCCACAGTACACTGTACAACAGAATGAAACGACCGTCACGCCATAACGTGAGTCATAATTTCCACTTAAAAGTGTTTTTAAGTTTTTATTATATTAGTGGAAACAAGATGGATCTTCAACATGATGCTTGGTGGTGGTGATTGGTCATGCGGTGAGCGTGGTGTTCAAGTGGTCGTGATGTTCAGTCACGACCACTCAAGACTGCGCTTGGATGGGTGACCGAGCTTCAATGACTTGATGTTACAAGCTTTATTATCACTTACCCGGTGGTTCGGAACCCACCTAAAATAGTAGGTCCACCATGTTCCCCGTAACATGGCTCAAACGGCGAGGTGGAACTACCCGTAGGGGTCTCCCCACCATTAAAAGCCATACGCTTATTATTTTTTTTCAACATGATAATTATTGTTTCTCTCTTTCTCAATGTTTTAAATTTCTAATTTAGAACAAAGTTTCTTTCTTCCAAATTTTCAAAAATATAACAAATTTAACAATTGGTACATCCAAGTATAATACCTTGAAATGAAAATGAGCATTCCAAAATATGCGATTATTATTTTGTAAAAGTTTAGGACACAATCACACAAAATAATGTCTCAAAATGATGACTTTCCATTCTCAATGTTTAGAAAAATGTCTAGAGACTCAAAAGACAGTCTCTGTTTTTCCTAGAGAAATCTGTAACGTATAACAAAAGATCAAAAGTGAAATTGCTAGATTCCTCCTCTCCAATGTAGACTGATATTACACAAGTTTACCTGATTACACGAGTATGATATTTACACAAGTTCACCTGTTGCTTGGTACTCTCGCTTGCATTGACAATCTCCTACGTCATTGTGTACCTTCCTACACACATTTTTCTTATAAATAAATATAATTATATCCCACGTGTAGTAGTAGGCTACACATTACTCGTTTATATATAGATATATGCAGAACGAAAAGTAGAGGTATTATATACTCTCCCACACACACTACTTTCTCTGTATATAGATATATATATCCTACGTATAGTAGTACAGACTTCACGTTTGAATATAGATATATATTTCACGCATACTAGTGGTATTATATTCGGAGAGAGATGGTTGCTTCTATTTGTATGCAAATTCTTTCTTCTTTGCTCAGCGAAAATGTAACAAGGCAATTTTCCAGTCCATATAATATCATACACTGTCTTCATCTTCTCTATTTGTCTTCTTCGTCTTTCTTTCCATTTTACCTATTTACCTTCTCTTTCTTTTAAGCTTGTAGGAATTTAACAAGCAGAGATTTTGTCTCTGAAATGGAATATATTCTTCTAGAAAATGGTGTCATTTTAATTGGAAAAATAATCCATTCATTTAAGAAATATATAATATGAATAAATTGAATCAAATTTGATAGATAAATTGAATTGGATATTGGAAAATATTTAAAAAATAGAATAAGAGATTCCTATCCCATAGAAAACAATGATTTGTTCTGCTTCAACAAATTTCAAATTGAAAAAATCGGGTCTTTAAGCAGCAGTGAAGCGGAAATATATACTCTAAACTAAATTATTCCCTCCAAAAAATTACTGTCATACAGCAGTCCACTAAAACAATCGAAAGAAATAATAGATTTTTCGATATAAAAGTTTAGGGGACGATATAGATGTCGATACTTGCGGAATATCGATCACTTAATTCGATTGTTTTATTGGATTGATAAGGAACAGCAAGACTTTGAAACTCCATTATGGTATTATTTTGTAAGTAACTAATGGTAACTAATGGTACTATTTTCTATGATTAATGTTTCAATTCAAATAGATGAGACAGAAATACATAAATAGATAAACAAATAGAACAAAAATACAAGTACAAATACAAAAATACACTAAAAACCAAATAAAAAATGGACATAAAGACAGAGTTCCAACAATTCCAACTATTCCTTGTCATATTACAATAACACAATTAAACCGATCTTGTGAGTTTAATTCTGTTATAAAAATCAAGGATCTATTCATAACGAGAAAGTATCTGTTCATATTAGTTTATATGTAGTGTTTTATTATTATTATTATTATTATTATTATTATTATTACACATTATTATTATCAGTTTCCACGTTATTACTAAAATATATTATTTATTTATGTATAGAAAGAACAAGATTGAAGTTAAGAGAGGTGATAGCCGAGTGCCATAGCAGGTATCTGTTTAATTTGAGATAAGCTACGAAACTCCTGGGTGCTCTTTGTAAGGGTGACCGATTGGATTGCCAGCAAAAAAGAATCTGTTCTCTGCTGTAAAATCACTTCCCTCTGGTTCGGAACCCATCTAAAACTGTAGGTCCAGCTCATCAATCACCATCATCCAACTCATTACCCAAGCAGAAGTCTCAGACCTATGTGGGCTTTATCCTCAAAAAAAATGCAACTGACAAAGTCCAAAACTATGCTCTTCACAAATTTTGACTAAATGTATGTGAGTGTTGGTGTGTAAATGACCACTGTTACTAGTAGTTGTGTGTGTGTGTGTGTGTGTGTGTGTGTGTGCGAATCTGAATTGCATAACAGACTTCAACATGTCGATTGCAAATGTTTATGGGGCTTCCTCAGTAGACAATGGGCCTCACCTCTCTTGCTAACTGGATTAGATCTTTGTGTCATGTCTGTTTCACCTTGAAATTAACACAGAAAAGAAAATTGAAATAGAAAAGCTCATACTAGAAACCATTATTTGATTACTAATAACCATTATTAAACAGAATTTATTAATTTCGAATTCCTTTAATTGCTATTACTTTATACTGAAGACTTCCGCAATGGCGGATATTGACAACAGCATTGAACAGCTGATGGGAATCGATGAATGCTACTGTACAAAAATATCAGTCACCACCGGGAATCGAACCACGAACCTCTCAATTGCCAGCTGAGCGCCCTTAATCACTAGACATAACCACTCTCGATTCCCATCAGCTGTTCAATGCTGTTGTCAATATCCGCCATTGCGGAAGTCTTCAGTATAAAATAATAGCAATTAAAGGAATTCGAAATGAATAAATTCTGTTTATGTATATTTGTCAGTTTGTTCAATTGTCAGTCACTTCAAACTAACCATTATTATTTGGCGGGCCGCTTAGCGCAGTTGGTTGGGGCGTCACAACTTCAGCTTGCTGTCGTTTCAGCGGTCGTGGGTTCGAATCCCGCTCCTCCCACTGGCATCTATGATCAGGGCCGGTCTGAGGAACAGCCTTGGGGCCTCCTGGGCATTAATTATCTGGGGGCCCTCCCCCAGAAATTTTTTAAAAATATTACATAGAAAAACTGTTTTTTTACTAGTTATTTTACCAAAAAATCAGCATTACTCAACACTTTTTCAATTGTAATATAATTACACAGACAAGATAGATTTTTATAAGGATGTCGTTTGTCGCTAGAAGCTCAAACATACACATTACACAGGTCAACTACTTGACCATGTAAAAACTTGCACACCGTTTTTATTCATAAATTAATTAATTATTATTCATTAAGAGTTTTATTTTTTTTTTAAATTACGGCCACAGGGGACCACTTTAAGTTCATTTTTTGGCTATTCTTTTTGCCCTTAATTCCGCATGGTAGTTCTTCATGCGGTCAGATCTATTTTTTCTCTCAGCTTCGGATATCACCATCTTTTTTCTCTTGGTGTCTATTCTTCTGAATTTTGTTTTTTCTTCTCTCAGTAGATTGTAGTTTCCGGATTTCTCTTTTAAATCTTTTATTTCTATATTCAGTTCCTTCATGTCCTCTATAGCCATTCTAAGCCACTTGGGTTGGGTTTTCCTCTTCCAATAAAACTCCGTTAGTCTTTTCAGTAGTCTTGTGTCTTTCATTCTCAGGATGTGCCCTAGGAAAGATATCCTCTTCTTTCTGATGACGTCCGTTAGTGGTTCTATCTTCTGATACACTTCTTCATTGGAGATGTTCTGGTATCTTCCCTCATGGATGATCCATTTCCCTATACAGTTTCTAATAATTTTTCTTTCAGTTGTCTCCAGTTTTCCTCCTCCATACTTAACTGTTGGATCCCATAATGTTTCACAGCCATATAATATTTCTGGTAATACTACTGTTTTGTAATGTCTGATTTTGGTGTTTATGGACAAGTTTTTCTTGTTATAGATATTTTTTGTTGTGATTAGGGATCTGATCAATTTATTCTGCCTTTCAATCCAGTTTCTTTTTTCTTTGAGGTTATGTGTAATTATTTCCCCTAAATATTTGAATTCTTTGACTAATTCGATATCTTGTCCATTTATTTTCACTTTATTTATGCAGAGAGGCTCTCTTATCATTATTTTTGTCTTTGCATATGAGATTTGGAGTCCAATTTTCCCTGCCAGTTCCTCCAAGCTTTCTAACTGTGTTCTGGTCTCCTCTATGCTGTTTGAGAGGAAGGCTAGATCGTCTGCAAATCCCAAGCAGTTCACTGTTATTCCTTTTCCTGTTCCTATTTTTATTCCATGGCTATTTTCTCCTTTAAGAGTTTTTTATTACATACTAAAATAAAAAATAATAATGCTTTTAGCCTTGATGAACATTCTAACTATTTTTGTTGTTTTAATTTAAGTACATCATTAAAATTAGCCAACTCATCTATAGCAATATTTTTGTCAATGTTTGTAAACAAATCTCGTTCAACCGAAATTAGCATTAATGGTGACAACAAATCCTGAGAAAGAGATGACTTCAACTGACTTTAACAATTTTTAATTTTGATCTCGCATCTCTCGCACGTCGCCCTTAACAACTTTTTTTGGGAGGTGGAAGAGGTGGAGGAGGAGGTGGAGAAGGAGGAGGAGGAGGAGGTGGAGGAGGAGCAGGAGGAGTAGGAGGATGACGATGAGGAGGAGGAGGAGGAGGAGGAGTAGGAGGAGGTGGAGGAGTGGGAGGAGGAGGATTAGGAGTAGTAGTAGTAGTAGGAGGAGGAGGAGGAGGAAGAGAAGGAGGAGGAGGAGGAGGAGGAGGAGGAGGAAGAGGAGTAGTAGGAGGAGGAGGAGTAGTAGTAGTAGGAGGAGGAGGAGGAGGAGGAGTAGTAGGAGGAGGAGGAGGAAGGTCATAGCTTTCTGTTACAATAGGGTAGCTGTGTATTAAGATTCTCCAATATTTGAAATACTGAGACTTATTTCACACATACCTGACAGTGTCGGGTAACTGGTGTCGTTTATCCGGCCTTTAGGAACATTGTATAATATGGAAGGCTTCACACTTACCCGGCATTTTAAATCATTATGATACACCTAATTATGCCGGGTAGACAACACCGGTTACCTGATGCTGGTTAGGTTGTGTGAAACAAGCCTAAGGATTTTCGTTCAAACGGCTAGAGCTGGATAAATCGTCAAGAAAACCCGTCATGATGACGCCATGAAATAAGTTGACTCAGGTAATAAGGTGAGTTAGTAATAAGGTCTAGTATTGTAAGTGGACCTAGGCCTTTCAGATAAAAAAAAAATTGGTTTCCTGATAAACATCAGCGTAATCTACGTTCTGTATTCAGATGTAGTCAGTAGTCAGATAGCATAGACAATTTAATTTAATGTTAACTTTTTATTGTAAATTCAACGACTTGAATTTACAATAAAAAGTTAATATTATAACATAGAACGTTATGGAACAAGAAATCCAATAATTTAATTTAATGCTTTTATTTAGAGCCTAGCAAGTCTATACAACATGGCTGCAGTTCCATATCTTTCCCACAGAATAATTGACTGAGACAATCGATGGTGTCGCGAAAAAAGGGACCAGCGAAATAAGCGGCTATCACGAAATAGTATGTGCACCTGTGAAGTAACTACTTGAGTGAAGTTAGTGACCTGCGAAAAAAGCGACCATCATTGATTTTTACCTGTGTCCTAAGAGGTTGACACTTACTCTGGCATACTGATTTCCATCACACTTTATCCAGGCTTTGGACTGGCTAAATGATAGATGGATATTTCTATCATTTAGGCGTGTTTAAAATCAGCTAGAAGATAGCGTCGTCAGTAATTTTTTTATTCTTTTTGAAATTTTTATGCTTTTTTCACATTTTATGAATAATATTTACAGATATATTAACATATATTTACAGAATGTTAGGTTAGGTTATGTTAGGATAGGTTAACCCCACTATAGAGTGTGGGACGGATTTTCACAAATTCCTTGGATGTACCCTCCGACGGGTTTACCCTCAATCATTTTGGCCGCTTATTTCGCGCATAAGATCGGTTCAATATGACCTCGAACGGGGGGTGGGCGCGAGACTCATGTAGTTTAGCCGCTTATTTCACGCATTCCATATAATGGTCCCTTTTTTCGCTGGTCGCTTTTTTCCCGTATTCCAATCGATATAATAGTCGATATAAAAAGAATGTTAGCTGTTAGTTAGCTTTGGGTTTGGTACTGATACTAATTATTTTGATATCGAGTTTCTCATTCGATTGTTTTGTGGGGAGATACAGAACTGCAACCGCTGTTGGAAAATTATTTCTCCAATCTATCAAATCGGTTTATTTAAGTTCATTAACAGGGTTAAAGGGTTTTGAAAATAAAATCACTTATAATACAAGCCTAGTTCACCTAAACAATAAGTTTTTCCAATTTCATATACTCTATCAGTTTAAGGCTATGTGCAGGGTTTTTGATCATATTTTTCGAAGTTTCTTGTATATGAGGGCCTCAAAAACCGGAAAATTTCAACTTTAAACTCCTATATGATACAAAAAATTGATAAAATTTTTTTCTCATGGCAAAAGCTGATATTTTAATACCTTAATAGCATGCAATACAAGAAACTTCGAAAAAAATATGATCCAAAACCCTGCACATTGGTGATATCAATTGTCCCACAACAACCAAAAAGTTCCAGCTCTGAATCCTATTTTCCAAATATAATATTTTTCAACATAATTGATGATAAATAATTTCTTACGGTCATAGATTCATAGATAATATTCCTATACCTTAGTAACATCAAATACAAGAAAAAGGTATGACCAAGAACCCTGTGCCCAGCCTTCATTCGTTTATCAACCTTGTGCCTAGCTTTTACATTATAATCACATCGATCTTTATGAACAAGAATTGTTGTATTTTTTTATTGATGATGATGCCCACATGAGTTCGAAACTTGTGCGTGAGTAATGAGGTGAATGATAACATACAGATGGCAGACGGAGGAGCGGGATTCGAACCCACGACCGCTTGCTTAAACGACAGCAAGCTGAAGTTGTGACGCCCCAACCAACTGCTCTAAAAGCGGCCCGCCATTGAAACAACATTAATAGAATTAAATCAAAATTATATGTTGAAAAGTCATTCTCTTCAACCGGTAGTCATTCTCTTCAGTGGTAGGCTGACTGATTTGATCCAAGTGTAGAAAAGAGATAAAAATTTATGAGTAATTAATTTATTTCCTTTTCAAAAAATTTAGAACAAACAAAAGCTTGGAAATTAAACTGAACTCGTTTACCAGTACGTGCAGCCAGTACTACAAGAATATCACTAATACTAGTCCTGAAAAGAGTGAAATGATAGCCGTGAGCCGTAGCAAGTATCTGTTTAATCAGATAGAGATAAGCTGCGTTCTCCTGGGCACTCTTTGTAAGGGTGACCGATTTGGCCAGAAAAAAGACACTGTTCTCTGCTGTAAAACCATTTCCCGGTGGTTCGGAGCCCACCTAGAACTGTAGGTTCAGCTCATCAATCACCATCATCCAACTCATTACCCACGCACAGGTCTCAGACCTATGTAGGCTTTATCCTCAAGGAAAGAATAAAATGCGAATTTGAAGAGAGAAGAGTAGGAGGAAAAGGAGCATAAGAGTGACACAAAAGATAAGTACAATTTGTACTTTGGAGGTTTTTTCAATTGAAATACTGTAAAATTACACTGGAACATGAACCTGGTGATCAATACAAGCTCAGAAATAAGTTCAGCTGTTTATTTAAGGCCTCTCATTAAGAAGCCTAAGTACTAATTGGAAGAAAATCTACTACTTCCAATTTTCAAAGAAATATTTATCTTCTCTCTGCAATCATAAGTGAGTTCCAAACCAGAACTGAAAAGAAGCCATGCTTTGAAGTTTTCGTATTGAACAAGTTTTATTATAGCTTGAGTATTGAAGCGGTATCGAGCAACGCACAGAAACTCAACATTTTTATTCTAGCTCTTTATATCATGCTCGGAATGAAATAAAGAAAAATCTGGGCAAACATTTATCAACAAGAACTTTTTTATTGATGATGCCCAAAATATGAGTTGGATGATATGAAAAAATTCGAAAATTAAATACCATAAAATGACTCTTCAAGATTTATAAAGAAAAAAGGTAAAATAAAAATATAATATATGATATATATATTATCATTACACTGACACTGTATTTCTATTTAAATTATGATTTTCACTCACTTATACAGATGTGAGTGAAAATAATAATTTAAATAGAAATACAGTGAAAATTTTGACATTAGAATGTTCATCAAGTATTTCGTCATGGAAAACATTACAGAATAATATATTCTTGAATTTCTTGTTCCATAACGATCTGCGTTGTTAATATTAACTTTTTATGGTAATGCAGTCAATTTTAATTGTGAATAAGTAATATTTCTACTCACTTTTGGCCAAACGTTTTCGAGCCATGTAGACTCATCTTCAAAGGCCTTAGAATTGACTGCAAGTCGTTAAATTTACAATAAAGAGTTAAAAATAGTATAATAGAAGAAACACAACATCCAATAAGTCGATGATCAATTCGAAGCATCCCTTGTATAGTTGAAATGAGTACAGTGTGCAAGAGCCTCCCCGCCCACCCGTCTCACCATATAGAACACAGAATAAGCAGCTAACCTGATTAGTGGCGGGGTGGTTGAAAAGAAGTATGTGACAATCAGTTGAAGGGTTTCAGCAGCCACCAGTAGCCACCAAACAGTCACCACTGCTCGTTCAAATAATGGTGTCTCTTTTTGTTTGTCACCCTTAGTCAAGGTCAACCAAGGTGAATATCGAGTTCATTTTATTTTTAATATTTTGAACCATTAATTTTTAATGAGTTTCGAGTAAATATAGTTTTTAAACCCACTTGGAATATAAATTTCATATTTGAAATGGCTTGGAGTAGCTTGGTATGTTATTAGATAATACTAGGACTTGGGCAAGTAGGCCTATTCATGGACTTCTTTTCTTTTTTCGTAGATTACGTCTTGGAGACTCCAGTTAAGGAGTATAAGTCAGATCAACAATTATACTATCTTATACACTAATTACCATAATTACTTTACCAATTAGTTGAGGTGAGGCTTAATTTTGATGTGAAAGAAACTTCTGTACACTATAAAACGCTTTATAAATTAAATATTTTGCAATTGTTTTTCAAATATTTTCAATATTCGTTGAGTGTATGAAGCTACTTTATATGTGAAAAAGAGTGATATAAACCAAAATCTTGACGTGCACGATTATTATACAAGAAGCTGAGGAGACTATCACTTGGTGAGACACAATGGTAGCTTATTTAAACAAAAACCTATTTATATTGGTAGGAAACTCTACAACAAACTAACGAAATTTTTAGAGTGTCTTGAAAATATAGACATATTAGAAAAGGATAGATAGATAGATAGATAGATAAAATGCCTTTATTTCGCACTTTACAATATAAAAAGTGCTGTGGGCGAAGTTGAGTCATACAAGCCCCCTCTTCCACTTAACCCACAGTATCAAGAAAAAACCATCATTAACAAATAAAACTAAAGAAATTGTACAATACAAAATATATAATTTAAAATAAAAATTTTTGTTTGAAAGTGTTATAAACACATGACACGCACACGCACACACACATGCACACATACCCACCAAGAAATTCTACAATAACAATAATGATAACTAGGACAGGTCAAGTCCACCCTCTCTAATAAGCCCCATAACAGCCGCACTGAACTGGTGTCGCCCACTGATACGCCTCACCTCAAGCGGCAAAAGGTTCCACAGTCTACAAGCCGTCACCTGGAATGATTTATTGTACATCATAGTTCTATGAACAGGGACCGCAAGTAGATGGGAACCATGCCTTGTCCTGCCATGACCAACATCACTCAAAAATTTGAAGTCTGATGCTAAGTAATTGGGGGTTTTGGTTTTCAAAAGCTTGAACAGAAACACAAGTACATGAAACCTCAAGCTCTCCTTCAACCTTATGATATTAGTGGAGATAGTGTTAGAAACAAAAAGAAAGAAAAAAGATAGGTGATAGGAAGCAAGAGAGAAAGAGTGAGCGAGAGAACGAGAGAGAAAGATAGAAGAACAAATCAGTGATGAGGAAAGGATGTCAAATTTATGAATATGCTTGAATGATAAAAAATTGTGCGCATGCAAATTGTCAATTGAGTAAGAAACAGGTAATCAGAGTATCTGTTTTTTCTCTTCCTTTCTTTTTCCCTTCTTCTCTTATTCTTTCTCTTTCTCACTTTATCTTCATCCTTTCTTTCCGAAAGAGAAAATCGAGAGAAATGCAACGGTACCAAATGATGAGTCACCGTTGATTGCAAACTCAATTTGAAATTCAAATTTCTGTTCGTTGGAGTGGAAAAATGGCAGTTTGTTGTGTATCAAGGGTTTCTATAGAGTAGGTGACAACCCAGCACACTTGAAAAGTTTTATATGTCCACTGAAAGAACCCTAAAACAAGAAAACATATTTCAAACATTTACTGAAAACAACAGATGGGAATAATCAGTTATTGGATCATGTATTGTGAAGTATGGGTCAGAAATAAATTATTGAAATTTAATTTATTTATTTAATGTGACAAATTGACAAAGAATGTGAAGGTGCAACAGACTCAAGTCAAAAACTGCTCCCTTCACAAATTTTGAATATGTTACATTGTACAATACATTGAGGTCAACACAAACTAAAAATTTAAGATATGCTGAAAACCTTCACTAAAAAAATAATAAAATGAATCTTCTAATGTAACCACTATTTCATTTAAACACACAATGATAATATTGGCTGAGGGTGAAAGTGCCTCTGATAGGCTGACCTTCATTGAAGATCAGTGATTGGCTGAAGGCCATAACAAGTCACACCCAGTGGTAGGAAGAGCAACAAGCAAAAATAAGTGACAACATACAATATGCTTGTTGCTACACTATCAATTTAAAAGTACACTTGAAACGAAACACTAAAAACAGTTTAAAATAGTTTATAAAATTAATTTTTTTAAAAACGTTTGAGCCGAAAAATATTATCCGGTCTTACATAATCAAAAGAATTTAACTGTTCAACTTAATAGCGACAAGAAGATAAGTTCAATTGAATAAACAAGATTATTTCACTTCACTTTAAGACATGAGGTGTCATTTGACAATTATTGGCACATTATTTGGTTTTTTTTTTTTTTTTTTTTTTTTTTGGAGGATGAAGCCCACATAGGTCTGAGACCTGTGCGTGGGTAATGAGTTGGATGATGGTGATTGATGAGTTGGACCTACAGTTTTAGGTGGGTTCCGAACCACCGGGAAGTGCTTTTACAGCAGAGAACAGTGTCTTTTTTGCTGGCCAATCTAATCGGTCACCGTTACGAACAGGACCTACGAGAACGCAGCTTATCTCTCTGATTGAACAGATACCTGCTACGGCTCGCGGCTATCACAGTTTTAGGTGTCATTTGACAATTTTGAGACGAAAAACTGTTGAAACAAGTTGCATAAAATTTGTGGAATATCCATCATTAATATAAAAACAATGTACTTGCATTTTTTGGATACAAGCGTAATGTAGTATTAAGTAAATTCGTATGGCTTTTCGTGGGGAGACCCTTACGGGTTGTAGTATTAAGTGATTTGAAACTAAGAATATCATATGGGCGTAAACTAGCCATAAATTATACAGAAATAAATATTTCAATTTCAATTCAATTTATCAATAAATAAAAAACCTTGCATGTCAAACATATTGAAGTCAATGAATATTCTCCCTGCATGGACGATTAGTCCATGTGTAGGAGGAGTCATTTATGAACAAAAAATAAACTTACAAAGCAAAATATAGAAATAATTATAAACAAATAAGGATATCTCATATTGCTAAAATTACGAGTAAATGGAAATAAAAATAAAGACACATAAAAAAATAGTTTAAAATAACATTCTATTTGACGGCAATTATGAGGCCACGGCGGAAATTAATAAAAAATGAAGATGGCAGTGAGGCATTGCGGAAGAGTGAAGAACAAAGAAACGATATTGATTTGACTTTAGGATCATGGGGAAAGCTGTTGAAAATTATTTATCTATAAGGTGAACAAGCATAATGTGATATGGTATCAATTAATCAGAATTTGTTTATTCCCAATAAAACACAAGTACAGTACATCACATATTATAGAATAAATGAATCTGTGAGCGGGAGCGGTCCTCATCTGTCTAAGTCTAAGTACTATACAAGTGCAATTCCAAGAAATATATTCGCAATAAAAAGAAAAATTAATTAAACTTACTAGAGATACAAATTCAGATACTATAGTAATTTACACACTAAAAGAAAAAATACACACCAAAAGGAAAAATAAGGTAGATTTATATTTAAGCAATAAATTGTGGTAGATCTTATGCATAGAGTATGTCGTCTGGAAAATTAATTTCTCATTCTATTTCTAAGCTTCAGATCAGTCTACCTGTTCCATCTCTAAAGAATTATAATACTGTATAACAAAGGAATAGATCAGCTTTCTTTGTAGTGGCGAAGGTGATCTTGTGGAAGATATCCATAATGAATAATAAGACGAAATTGTCACAACCACATTTATTAAAAAAAGAATTGGAATAGATCAGGTTTATTATTTTTATGATGCATATAGAAGAAATACTAAGATATTGGCCACAAAAAAATATTCATATTTATTTCAATATAATTTACCCTTTCTTATAAAAAATACCAAGAAAATAAACAAAACTAATTACCGGTTTGGTACAAACAATAAGGTTGTCTAATTAAATTTTTAGTCTAATCGAAGTAACTAATTAATTGTCCAATTAAACGATTGTCAAATCAATAAATTAATGTAATTAAATTTTTTTTATAACAATTAAATACTTGATGCATCATTATTTTCGTATGTACAGTACCTTAGCCGATTACGACTGTAGGTGACTCTTCAGACCTCAACGTTGTGTTGTACTTCAAAGAGAATAAATATTCAATATCATTAAATTATGGAGTACATTAAAAGTAGAAAGGAATACAAATATATTTTAATAAATGAAACACATTTTAAGTACAGGATTACTATGGTATAAAATCCATTCCATTAGTAGAAAAAATTTACAACTAATTATTCACAATAACAAAAAAATATTCCTTTTTTTTCATTTTCTATTTGTTTCACACTTACAGAATAATTGGAGTTGTCTTCAAATTGAAGACTCCGACTCCAAATAGAAATCACACTTCAGATGAATAAATAAATGGAGTGACATAATTCAAATTCAACTGTCAACTTGAAATAAAAATATTTCCAAGATGTTGAAGGCTACTGAATCTAAGGAGGAACTGCTGGGTAGCCGGAATAACATTGGCAAGAGTAGCACCTCTTTGGAGGGATTACAAGAGGAATACTCACTCACCCAGATTGAGAAACGGTTCCTCCTATTGGCTGAGAGAGGTGACTGTGCTTCTGTCAAGAGGTAAATAATTAGTTACAAGTTAAAATACAAGTAAATAACTATTCAGTTATAAGTTGAAATACAAGTAAGTAATAGGCTACGTTTGAGGTCTGTTTTCATGAACTTACGTTTATGATTCTTCAAATCTAGGGATAGTTAGAAAGGTTTTCATGAGTCATACAAGTTCATGAATTAACCTTGAGGTTTCCTTAATTCAAGGAAGACTTGAAAAGGTTCTCAAACCTTCCTTGAGTCAAGGATAGCCTTGAGGTTGGTGTACAGTATAAATCAATGTTGTCGAATTTGCAGTAAGTTGTGAATTTCGGGTTCTTGTTCAACCAGAAAGTAGAATTTTTATTTATGCATGTGTAACTGAAGTTGTAAAGTTTAATTATAGTTTTTTTAACCAGAAGCTACAGATTGCACTCAGGAACAAAGCATAATTGAAAAAAGCTGGGAATGCACTGAGAATTTGCAAGAAAGTCTTCCTTACATTGATATTCAGTGTCTTGAAGCTGATAGCAAATAAACAACTTCAGTTCATTGCCTGCACTTGAGGTCTGATAAGTGTGTTGAATTATGAATAAGTTATTAAGGTGTTTCAATGTGATTTTGACATTTTTAAACAATAGTGATAATATTTGAAAAAAGGAAGATTTAAACAAATTGGCTATCAAACTATTTTTCTTTTCTCTTCTTAGTATTGGTAAAGGTAATAAGGTTTAGAAGGTAAATGAGACTTCGATGTTGCCACAACCACATTTATAATAAGAAGAAATATTATAGTTCCGGCAGTAATTACATTCTTAATCAAAAGTAAATACAGAGAACCTTCATATTACAGTATATTATATGAAGGAATATTTTCAAATATATTATCATAATAATTGAAAAATGTCATTACTCTTGAGAGGCCCTTATTATACAGAGCCACTTCAGTCGCGGTGGCAAGCCACAATTAAAGATAAATTACATCAAACGGGTGAATTTGATTAAAAAATCAGCTGATGGTTTTAAATATTTAAATGCCTTCATGTACTTTGACACTGTTGAGCTCGGTCAGACGCTAAGCTGAAGTAATTTTGCATAAATTGTGGCTTGCGACTGAAGTGACTCTATATAATAAGTGCTTAATATGACTTTTTAGGTGATCGTGTAGTTTCAAAATGATCAATTTTATTTAATTAATTTTCTTGGAGCTCATTTTGTGAATCTAGAGTGATTAAATTACTCCACTTGGAAGCTTATTTAAGTCTTGGAGGCTCCAATTCATTTCAACTTTCCAATTTCATCTGAGTTCATAATGATTCTGATGGTAAAAATTGAAGAGAGAAAAATTTCGAAGAATATTATTCTTTAGGAATCATGTACTCATTTTATAAAAGTGAACTATACTATTATAAACATAGCTCCAATATAATCTGTGATGTTTTCCATGACGAAATACTTAATGAACAATCTATTATAAAAACTGACACTGTATTTCACTTTTAAATAATGTTTTACTCACATATATTGGAGATGCTTGAGGAATGCATTTCACTTCTGAAAAGAAGGCTGACGAAGCTTCTTTTCAGAAGTGAAATGCATTCCTCAAACATATCCAATATATGTGAGTAAAACATTATTTAAAAGTGAAATACAGAGTCAGTTTTTATAATAGATTGTCCAATATAATATTTCATAAAAATTATTAGATAAAAATCTCAATTGCTTGCCAAGATCCTACTGGAGTACAAGGATGGTTTAGAAGTACTGAATTTGAGTAAAATAAAATGAAAAGATCAGCAAAAAATCCTTTCTATTGATAAAATAAAAGTTATTTATTGAATAAAATGTTTATTGCTTGCCAGGATCCTCCAGGAGTACAAGGACAGTCCAGAAGTGCTAAATTTGAACTGTGTGGACCCTTTGAATAGATCAGCGCTTATAGCAGCCATTGAAAATGAGAACGTCGAACTCATTCACATACTTCTGGAGCATAACATCAAAGTCAAGGTGAAAATTAGATTAAAAATAAAATTATTATACAATTTATTCAGAATCAGATACTAGTGAGCCCAACGGGCTGGAGAACTCGCTTGCAAACAACTAATTTTGGAAAGGGAAACTCATCTGGGAAGCTTATCCTAGGGGAAGGTAGTAACGAAAAACGGCTGTTTTTAAGATACTGATTTAGATAAAATTCACAAGACATCTATCACTTGAAGTTCAAGTTCATCATTGCTCTGATACACAGATTTATTTTCCACAAAAAAAACCTACCGTGCTCATAGACCTATATATATAAGGGCAATAAAATTAGTGTATCTATAAAGTAGATATTTACCAAACAAACACACAACGCCTCGAGCCTCAAGTCAAAAGGAAGAACTCGCTTCGCTAGTTCAAATATGGTCATTGATAAATTAGATTATGACATTATTCAGAAACAGGATATATGGAGAAAACACTTAAAAGAAATAATTTTTTCTACTCTAAAATCTCGCACAAAATTCAAAATTATATTCACTTTCTTTGGACTATTGGACTGTTTTAGTGCTCCGTTCACAAATTGAACATCTAAATCAAGGTTCATGCTTTGGAAAGAATCAGAAATTATTGTACTTCAAAGTAAAATTACTAGTTGAACTTGGATATTTTAATTGAAAATTTGTAAAGAAAGCGGTAGTGGGCTGTGCCTGTTGCATCTTTACTTGATTGAGTTTTGTAATAAATAGATAAAGAAATAATTCTGTTTTATTTTATTCTGAACAGGAAATATGTAGAAGAAACCATCAACAACGTTTAAAAATAATAATTGACAAATTCTGCTACATGAACAAAAATTGAATAATATGAGAAAGTATAAGTTGAAGATCTGAAATATTAATCTAAATTGAATAAAAAAATTGCTAAATCTTACTATATGAACAAAAATTGATTAATATGAGAAAACATAAAGATCAAAAATATAATAAAAGCTTATTCAAACCCCATTGCATGGACAGGAATTAAATAATATGAGAAAATATACGTTTTAGATCTGAAGTATTTATCGAGATTGGATGAAAGAATTGTCAAATTCCATTACATAAACAACAATAATAATTGAGTAATATAAAAAATATTATGAGCTATAGATCTAAAATATTCATATTAATTGAATAATGTAGTGAAACTAACATAAACTTTATTGAATTTGCAGGATGCTCTGCTTCATGCCATCAAGGAGGAATACGTGGAAGCAGTGGAAATACTCCTGGAATGGGAAGAAAAGATACATATGCCAGGAGAACCTTATGTAAGTGAACACTTAACTCAAGATAAAAGTATTATAAAATAATCGAATAGCATATAAATCTTTCTATGAATAAATTAATGAATTTATTAAATAAATTAATTTCAATATGAAGTTGAATTACTACACTACATACTTCTAAAAAAATAAAATCTACAACATTATTATTATACAGAATATTCAAGAATCCAGAATTCTATCAATCAATCATTTATTTATTTAAACGTTCCAAATAAAGGCCCCGCTAAACCTTGTGGGTTTTTCAGCAGATGTCAACATAATATAAATATTACAAGATTACAAAATGGAAATCAATTATATAATACAAATTACAAAAAAGGAGAAATTATTAACTTTTCATGTGAAATTTAACGACTTGCAGTCAAATATTTGTTAAGAATAAGTATAATAACTCACTTAATCTGGCCGAGCGCTTTCAAATCTATGAGATCCATCTTCAGAGGATAAATCTCATAGATTTGAAAGCGCTCGGTCAGATTAAGTGAGTTATTATACTTATTCTTAACAAATATTTGACTGCAAGTCGTTAAATTTCACATGAAAAGTTGATATTAACAACGCAGTTCGTCATGGAACAAGAAATCCAAGAAGAAATTAATCTGAAGAAGAATAGAGAAAATGAAGGTTATGGTGGAAATTGAAGATTAGTCTAGTGCTCTAGTGTATGTAAAGAAACAGAAAATTAATCTAAAGAAAAAAAAATCGTAATAGATAATTTACTGTAAAAATAATTGGTTGCTCCGATGCGGTGTCGGTGTAACACAATTATTTCTTTTTAAAAGCAATGGAAAACAAAACATAACAAACAAAAGTTAGCAACCGTCTGTATGCTAGAATAAATAGAATAAATAAAAAATATGAACAAAAGATTTTTTAAGAATGTAATAAAATCCAGAATTTGATATGATTTAGCAAATCTTTTTTGTTTACATATTATCTATTTACTTAATATGCAGGAATTTTACCTAGACCAGCTCCACTATAACATGCTTCGTTCTAGAGCTGGTGTTTTATTTTAATCATTACAATTTTTCTTTCTTTTTAATTTACTTTTCATTTTAAGCATTACACTTTTCCTTTATCTATCATTTGCTTCTTCTAACTGGCAAGTTTATTCCACCTATGTTTAGTCCACCAACATCTGTTTGTCAATTAAATATTTTTTTAAATTTTCTGGTGAATATCATTGTTTTTATATTTTAGTGATTGAAACCAAATTCTTTTTATCCAATATTGTTTTATGTGTTCTAGGAGTAGGTTCAATATTTTTCAGAATAATAATTTTGTAGTACCTTTGATCAAAGGTGTAGATATAAATGGGGAGGTCCCCCTCACAATGGGGGGGTCCGTCAGCCAGACAACCCCTTCCCCCCAACAATAAAATCTTTGGTACTATCCTTGATCCCTGGCTACATAACTGAGAACCCCCCCCTAACACGCCTTGAAAGTAATTCTTAAAAAATTATTTAATTAATACTAAAAAAATAATGTTAATTCTTAAAATCTAGATCACTTTATGACTTGCTTCTGTGATAGCCTCGAGCCGTAGCAGGTATCTGTTCAATCAGATAGATAAGCTGCGTTCTCGTAGGTCCTGTTTGTAACGGTGACCGATTAGATTGGCCAGCAAAAAAGACACTGTTCTCTGCTGAAAATCACTTCCCGGTGGTTCGGAACCCACCTAAAACTGTAGGTCCAGCTCATCAATCACCATCATCCAACTCATTACCCACGCACAGGTCTCAGACCTATGTGGGCTTCATCCTCAAAAAAAAAAAAAAAAAAAACACCCAATATCTTCTAATATATTTCTATATATATCCCTCACTGCTTATTATATTGTAATAAGTATATTATCATGTGAATGTATTAAGCAAAGGAGGAATGAAGCAGATTCAAATAAATACAGTATCAACTCGGTGGCCGGTCCAGATAGGATATATTTGATATTTATTTATTACATCTTACGTAGCCAGGTCTAGTAGGACTAGGACAAACACTAATAAATATAAACAAAAAGATACATTACATTAAAAGTAATTATAATTGAAAGAAATTATAAAGATTAATTAAAGGAAAAAATAAAAGATTTACTAATTATAAGTAATAACTCATGAAATAGATAAGACTATGCTTGATTGTGATAGATGAATCTTTACAATAGTTGTATAAAAAGTATATGATTGTCTCCAATGGTCAGTTGCACGAAAGAAAATTGAATTTGACTACGGTAAGATGACGTCATTTGACGGAGCCAGTGCAACGACTTCCCTATTGAGCTCTGTACGATGACGTCATCTTACGGTGGTTGAATTAAATTTTCTTTCGTGCAACTGGCCGAAAGTCTTTTGTGGGTTTTGACAAAATATATGACTCGTTTTTCAAAAGGGGGTCCGGGGTTCAACCCCCTGGAAAAATTTCGAAAAATAACCTGTGAAAACCCGTATTTTGAGCGTTTCTAGACATAAATCCTTGAATTTTAACGCTCATTTCAGGTCGAAGGGAATTATATCTAGTGCTTGAGTCATCGCCAAAGGTTAGGTTAGGTAAGGTACCCCCCCCCCTATAAACCCGGGGACCCTGGCTAAGCTTTTGATAGAGATATTTGAAATTTGGGGAAGATTGATTTGTGCTTGTAACTAAATGATGGTAACGATGTTGTACTACTTATTATTTTCGAAATTGATTATGATATTCTTAGTAATTCCACTTGCAACTGAGGAGTAGAAGGAAATTTACAATTAAGAAGGCAGCTTTTAATTATTTTTAACATCTCTATTGATAGTAATAACACTCAAATACAATGATGGCATGCTCGCAAGCTTTATCACTGGGATACACCAAAAATTAGTAAGAATTTCAAAATATGACGGTTTACATAATATGTACCGGTATTGCATAAATTCCTATACAGAACTATTCATAAACTCATACAAGTTAACTGTATTATTTGTCTGAATCCTTCGTCTACCCTTGCGAATAGTTCTTCAAGATTGAAACTACAAAGACAGGTAAGACAGAAACGCTGAACAAAACGTTTCAAATAAATCCCTCC
>OX418227.1:32690381-32874013 GCA_948455865.1 Conomelus anceps | reverse complement strand
TTTATTCCTGTTCCTCTTTCTCTTTCTACTTTTTTCTTTCATTCTTATCCATTTATTCCAGTTCCTCTTTCTCTTTCTACTTTTTTCTTTCATTCTTATTCATTTTCTTCACTTACTACTTCTATCATTCTTCATTGCTTTATATGTACTTCGCAGACCGCTGTACTGTTCCTGAGGCACTTTTCTACTTTGTATCTTCTTTCTTCTTTTTTCTCCTCTTCTCCTTCTTTTTCTCCTCCTGCTACTCCTTTTCTCCCTTCTTCTTCTTCTTCTTCTTCTACCTGCTCTGCCGGATCTTCTTATCTCATCCGATTGCTTTCGACGCTGTCAATGCAAAGTGGATATCTCAATGGAGAGGGGAATGGAGGCTGCAGGCTACAGAGGCGAGGAGTGTTTCCGACTCCTTTTTGTGCTTTGCAAAAGTTAAGTTCAGTCACAAGAGAGTGCTTATTTATGCATATGCAAAGCCTTCATCGCAGGAAATACATTTTCATTGTTTCTTCCGCTCATATGCGACGATACCCTATACTGAAAATGTATAGTCGAATGCAGACATGATTCTTTTTTCTTCCACTACTTCTCCTCTCTCCTTCTTCTCTTTTTATTCTTCTTTTTCTCCTTCTCCTCCTTCTAAAGAATCAATCCATCAATTTATTTCGCAGAACAATCATAATAAAGGTGCTAAATCCGTAGGTTTTTTAGGAGATGTTCATACGCAAATATTACAAGGACAACATTCTTCGTTTCTTTTTTTTATTTTTACTGTTGCAATCTAGTCTAAGAAGGCTAATGAGCAATAACAAGGAGACAACATTAGAAGCAAATTGCATCAGTAGTACTTAAAAGGTGTTCCTGAATAATTGTAATGCAAGGGAGAAGCTAGAGGCCTGTACTGTAAATAATTTTTGAAGGATATAATAATTTTATATATTTAGAAATCTTTGGAGTTACGTAGAGTGGAAATATTATAAATTGTGAAGATCGTTTAAATCAGATTTATTTAAAGCAGGTAATCTAGACATAATACATCTTAAAGTTCTCAATTATATTCGTTTCACTCAATGCTAGTGATAATTAGCTGCATCAACTCATGATTCAACGCCATACCTTGAGAAAAGAAGAGGAAGAAGAAGAATCATGTCTGTGATGGTAGATGTGATCAAGAGTCATAGAAAAGGAGGTAAAATGGGATTCAAAATAAGCATCTAATTGACATTGGAGCAACTTGGACTCAAAATGTAAGATTATATTATGATCTGCTGCTGCTGAATTAATTACCTTTGACAATTATTACAAGGACAATGGACTTATCGCCGCAAAAGTCTCTAATTATTCAAAAAGTAGTTATAATCTGCTCAGTCTTCACTAAGTTGGATAATTTCATTTTCCGTTGTCACTCTTTCCATATTTCTCTCTTTTTAACTTGTGGCATTGAAAGAATGGTTCATTCGAAAGCGGTGGAAGAGAGTCGGAAGGTAGAAGAGAGAGAGGAAGAAAGATAAAAAATAACAAGAGGAGGAGAAAAATGTTAGAAGAGCAGAACAATCAAAAGGTGTCGATCTGGAGAAAGAGCTGAAGAAGGGTGGGAAGTTGAAGGAATATATGAGAAAGAGCATGAAACCATGGAGGAGAAGAAAAACAACAAGGAGGAAAAGAAGAAGAAGGAGGAGAAGAAGAAGAAGAAGAAGAAGAAGAAGAAAAAGAAATGGAACGAGGAAGCAAGTGGAAGACTGCAAAAGATGGACGGTTGATTGACTTCATCACTGCCGGCTGTAAGTTGTAGGGAAAACTTTTAATAGCAGACTTTGGGAGAAGGAAGAGGTGTATCAGGAAGATGATTGATAAAAGTGGAGGAATAAGGAGGAAAAGGCGGAGGAAAAGGAGGAAAAGGAGGAGAAGGAGGAGAAGGAGGTGAAGGAGGAAAAGGAGGAGAAGAAGGAGAAGGAGGAGAAGGAGGAGAAGGAGGAGAAGGAGGAGAAGGAGGAGAAGGAGGAGAAGGAGGAGAAGGAGGAGAAGAAGGAGAAGGAGGAGAAGGAGGAGAAGGAGGAGAAGGAGGAGAAGGAGGAGAAGGAGGAGAAGGAGAAGAAGGAGGAGAAGGAGGAGTAGGAGGAGAAGGAGGAGAAGGAGGAGAAGGAGGAGAAGGAGGAGAAGGAGGAGAAGGAGGAGAAGGAGGAGAAGGAGGAGAAGGAGGAGAAGGAGAAGAAGGAGGAGAAGGAGGAGAAGGAGGAGAAGTAGGAGAAGGAGGAGAAGGAGGAGAAGTAGGAGAAGGAGGAGAAGGAGGAGAAGGAGGAGAAGGAGGAGAAGGAGGAGTAGGAGGAGAAGGAGGAGAAGGAGGAGAAGGAGGATAAGGAGGAGAAGGAGGAGAAGGAGGAGTAGGAGGAGAAGGAGGAGAAGGAGGAGAAGGAGGAGAAGGAGGAGAAGGAGGAGGAGAAGGAGGAGGAGAAGGAGGAGGAGAAGGAGGAGAAGGAGTAACAAGTGTAAAAAAACGAATGAAGAGATGGAAGTTAGAAATTAGAAATAGTAGAGGTGGTGGTGAGAGAAAGAATGAAGAAATAGAGAATGAGTTGAAGAGAAATAATAGAGGAATTTCAGTGTCGATGAAGAGGAAGAGGAGAAAAAAAGGAAACAGAGGAAAATAAGTTAAAAAAGAATGTGATAGAGATCTAGAGCGGGAAGATTAGGTAGGAGAATGTAAAATAGGAGGTATTATGAATGTTAGAGAAGTGTATAAAGAGAGAAAGGTTAGAAGGAAAAGGAAGAGAAACTAAGGATAGGGGAAGAATAGGAAGGGAAGGTTAGAAGGAGAGAAAATATATGAAAATTGGAGAAGTGTAAAAGGAGAGAAAGGCTAGAGGGAAAAGGGAGGAAAAACAAGGATACGGAAGAAAATAAAGGAAAGGTTAGTAGATGAGGAAATGTGAAAGTAGATAAAGAAATATTAAGAGAAGAAGGCCAGAGGGAAAGGGAGGGCAATAAGAGTGGGAAAGGAAGGATAGGAACCTTATGAAGAAAAATAGGGGGGAAATGTGTGGTGAATGGGAAGGAAATGAGAGTTAAAAGGAGGAGGAAGAGTAGAAGAGGTGGTAGATGAGAAAAGAGAAAAGAAATGGGGAAAAAGAGTAGGGAAAGAGGAAAATAGGAAGCTTAGAAAGATAAGGGAAGAAGGATAGAGAAAAGGGGGGGGTCAGAAGAAAGGGGGAAAAAGTATGGAAGATGAGGAGGTTGGAGGTGGAAAAGGTTGAAGGAATAGGGTGGGAAAAATGAAAGGGAAGAAGGTTTAGAAGAGGGGTGAAATGTGTGGGAGAGGGAACAATGAAGGGTTAAAAGAAAGAGAGAAAAAGGGTGGAGGATGAAGAGGAGTATGACAAGGAGGAAATAGGTGAAGTTGTTAAAGGAGATGAATACTGTCTCGTAACTTTGGCTGGAAGCAGTTAGAGTCTCTTTCAACAAAAGTTTAAGATTTCCTTAAAAGCTGACATCAGGATTGGCCAATTTTTGCCTGGAGGTCGCTGCGCTGGATGAATGGCTAATGCAGCCCCCCCCCCCCCCATTTACGCCCCCTTGAGTCCCCTACCTTGCCCCCTTATGCTCCCCTATTTCCCCCCCCCCACACGTCTCCCACCCCCTCTACACACCACCCCGAACCACATTCACTGCTGCGACATAATTGAATTAGAAAACTACAAGAAAAGTTTGAGACCTGGCTTCCTGACTTTCAATTCGAAAAAGAACATTTGTAAAAAAGCCTGACGGTGTCATAAACGGTTGCCGGAAGGCCCGTACTATGACGACAAGATGAATAATAAAACGCTGTTAACTGCAGTGTGCAACTGTCACAAATGGCTGGTAGACCTGGGCCCATTTTATCACGTGGTTGATGTGATAATTGAAGAGGACAGTGCTATGTCGAACCCCTCATCTGAGAATCAATATTTATTTTATTTATCTATTCATTATTTCTATATTTTAATATTCTATTTCATATTTATTCCATTATTTCATAGTTTCTTTTTGTTATTGTATAGCAAAAGACACAAACATAATCTTTCTTTATCTACGACCATGTCATAATGTATACATTACAGTTTCACAATTGATACCAAAACAGCTGTCTTTTCGAAATGCTTTTTGAAACTCGTTGTATAAAGAGCTCATTATAGTACAGGTTCTACATTATAACACGGGTTCTGGACCAATCAGAAGCATTTTTAATGGAATCAATATCGTAATTCAATATTGTGAAACTATCAGCTGATTTGATCAAACTGCTAACTAAGCTGCTAACCTAACAATCTACTATAACTTCTCGTATTTGAGATGAGAGGTTATAGGTATCTCTGACAGTCACAGGTGAAATGAAATTGTTTTAATTAAATGTATACTAGTGGTCGTAGATAAAATAGTGTATGCAACGATTTTATTTGGCCATTAAAGCACTCATGAGATATTTATAAATCACTCGCATTCGCTCGTGTTATAACTTACATCTAACTCGTGCTTTAATAAGGGTCAAAATAAAATCGTTGCATAAACTACTATTTTAAATCTGTGTTTGAAGTATACTCTTGTAACCTTATCAAGTCAAGACAAAGCATTGGAATACGCTCAAACGTATTCTATTATTATTACTTTTTTAATTATAGTAAAACAATTACGAACAGAATACAGTATCAACAGAAATCTGGTCTGATATTTCTTTAATCAGATTATGTTTTAAAAAAATACTTCAAGCCTTATCAAATCAAAGCAGTGCTACGAAACTCCTGCGGCACTTTGTAACGGTGACCGATTGGATTGGCCAGCAAAAACGACTCTGTTCTCTGCTGTAAAATCACTTTCCGGTGGTTCGGAGCCCACCTAAAACTGTAGGTCCAACTCATCAATCATCCAACTCATTATCCACGCACAGGTCTCAGACCTATGTGGGCTTCATCCTTCTAAAAAAGAAAAAAACAGTACCAAACATTTTTTTATTATAATATTATAAATTTTTTAAATAGTGGAGCTATTAAAAATATAATACAGTATTAACAAAAATCTTGTCCGATAACTTATGAATCAAAACTGTTTTTTAAAAACATAATTTAAACATTATCAAATTGAGTATTGAATTAGAGATTCAATCATTTTTATTTGAAATAACAGTAAAACTGCCATAAAAGAATACAGTAATAACATAAATCAGGTTTATCAATATTTATGAATCATTATTTTAACCTTAGGGATGTCACTAAACTTTGGGAAGTGTCATTGTCATACACTGTACGTCCACCATGTTTCCTAAATAATATAAGGAATATGTTTTCTAATTTTATAAATACGGTCCACTATGTTCCCCATAACATGACTTGAAACGGCGAGGTGGGGGTCTCGTCACCAATAAAAGCCATACGCTTATTATTATTATTATTTTAGCAGATAGGGCAAAGTGGAAATATAAGTAAAATTTAGTTAAAAAAATAATAAGTAACAAGAAATACGATTTTCTAAGATTTGAAAAATATTTTCTAATGAAATTGAAAATTTTAACTTAATAATTATATGGAATATCTCTGAATCTCTCATGCAGGTTTTAGTTGCACTAGTAAAATTATACAAGTAGCAATTATACA
Organism: Conomelus anceps; assembly: GCA_948455865.1. Classification (NCBI taxonomy): domain Eukaryota; kingdom Metazoa; phylum Arthropoda; class Insecta; order Hemiptera; family Delphacidae; genus Conomelus; species Conomelus anceps. Next base: position 32,868,401 of record OX418227.1, on the reverse strand, counting down.
AGTTATACTTGTAACTATATTATACAAGTAAAATTAGAACTTAGTTATACAAATAAAATTAGAGCGAAATTAATTTGAACTCATGATAGAATTATCAATAGTTGATAGAAGCTCATTAGGGAGATGAACCCAAACCAATAGAATTGAGTATTGAACCCAAACCAATATTTCCCCAAAACAATTATTAAAATGTATTTATTTCTAAAATTAGAACCAAATTAATTGGAACTCTTATAATTTTTTGAATTATGAATAGTTGATAGTAGCTCGAAGTGGAGATGATCCCAAACAAATAGAAATGAATATGTTGAGTTAAAGACAATATTTCACAAAATTGACCAAATATTATTTCCCAGTAAAAGTTAATGAAATTTGATTGCTTTATGGTGGGAAACTTGATTGAAATTAATCAAGTTGACAAGAACTAACGAATTTGTATAATTCTAATTGTATTTTTAAATAACACTTTTCGAAACGCTTTAAATAAATAAAAGTTCTTTGAAAAACAATAATCTCCATTTAAAAAACGAGAGCGCAATAAACACTTCAATATGCAGGCTAAATGGAATTATGGGATTGTGAAGCAGAGGCTTGAATCAAGGCCACACTATAATAGTCGTAGTACTGTATATCACGTTGTATAGTGCGGCCTTGCTCAGCCAGCTGACATTGGCATTGAAAGTGAAATTAGAGACGGTCAGGAGTGGGGAAGAGACACCGTTAGGCGTGCCGGGTGGAAGAGGTCAATGACCCAACCGCTGTAGCAGCGCTATCATGCTATATCTACTACTACTACTATACTTGATGCACTAAGGGTAGTGTCTGTATAGTCTGTACCGAGTCTGTCCCATAGTTTTATATAAAACTAAAAAAAACTCTCCTCTGCTCATGGGCGTATATTAGGTTGAGGGGGGGGGGGGGAGCTCAGAGGCTCTTTTTTACGGAAGACTCGTTTACTAGGAAAGCCATTTTTCACGTTAGAACACACTTAGACCCATAATGTGATTTAAAATAGGATATAAATGTCCAGAAACGCTCAAAATGTGGTTTTAGAGAGGTTATTTTTCAAAAAATTATTATTATTAATATTATTATTGTTATTATTATTATTATTATTATTATTATTATTATTATTATTATTATTATTATTATTATTATTATTATTACTCTACTTTCTTCATTTTCTTCTGTATTATCTTTCGTCTTTCTTATCATACTCACCTATCTATCCTGTTCTTCCCATCACACTCCCTTCATAATTATTTTGTCTTCGGTGTGTAGAGCCTTACCCTCTCTTTCTTTCCTTCATACTCCCCAATTACTCTTGCTCTTTCAACTCCCTTTTCCTCATTTTCTTGATTGTCTTTTTGGTTTTTCTTCATTTTCTCCTTGATTTTCTTTTTGCTGAGCAGAGCCTCTCATTCTTTTTCTTTCCTTCATGTTCCCCCATCACTCCTGCTCTTCCTACTCCATTTTCTTCATCTTCTCGATTGTCCTTTTGTTTATTTTTCTTCATTTTCTTCTTGATTATCTCTTTGTCTTGCTGCAGAGCTGGGAAGCAGTGGACCGGTCTTCCAGCAATTTCACGCCGGATATTACTCCACTCATTTTGGCCGCTCACATGAACAACTACGAAATTCTCAAGATCCTGCTGGACAGGGGTGCCACACTGCCCATGCCTCACGATGTCAGGTTAGCCAACATTCACACATCACTCACTCAACCTTGACAAACTAAGTCATACCATATTATTCAGGTAGTCAAACAATGGTTGAGTTTATGGGAAGCCTACCGTTTACCGGAAAGTAAGGCGTCTGATTAGTCTAATGAAACTTTTGATGGTCTATGAATTTGAATAGACCAATCAGACATCACCAGTAACATTTACCGGTTACAGGTAAAACTCTCATGGACTGAACCATTGGTTGAGTTTATAAAAGCCTCACCGTTAACCGATAGATGGAATTTAGGCGTCTGATTGGTTTATTTAAATTTTTGAAAGTTTATGAATTGGAATAAACCAATTAGACGCCATGATTTTCGGTGAAATGCTATTTACCGGTAAACGATAAGGCTCCCATGAACTCAACCAACATTATACTATTGGAAAAAATGATTGAATAAATGACACTCTGATTAGTTAATGAAATGATAATCAATTAAGATAAATTTTGAATGGATGACATTGGAGCAATACTATGATTTCAGAGATGTATGAAATTGAAGATATTATCCATTATATTCTGAATCTAAAAAAGATAATAATTAATGAATAAAAGGGAAATATGAGAGGAACTTTGAACATTCATGAAAACTATCAAATCAAAATTTATTATTCAGAAATATAATTACAAAATCCTTATGGTTAACCTTAATGAATACAGAATATGTTATATCAATAGTTATTCACCTTTAGAAACCCCAAGTTTAATAAAATACTAAACACAGCATGTTACTATTGGCTATCGGCTAAGGGAGAAAGTGCATCTAATAGGCTGACCTTCATTGAAGTTCTGTGATTGGCTGAAGGCCATTACAAGACACGCTTACTGGTGGTAGGAGCAACAAGCAAAACTAAGTGTTAAAATCAAGAACCAAAAACCGTGAACACATAGAAAGCAACAAACGATAACAATACACAAGTAGGCTGGAATTAAAAAAACTTTTATTTATTATACTCAATATTGGAGAAAATCATAATCATAGAATAGAACAAAATGACTTTTTTATTTGCTGACGTGGCCAAGTTTGGACAGTAATGTCCACTCTACCACTTAACTACGTCGAGAACACAATAATACAAAAATAACAAAATATTTAGATAAGTTGAAGTTTCAAACAATCCAATCAACCATATATAAAATGAAAGTCCAATATAGGAAACAAAGAGAAAATAAAATTGAAAATAAAATGTCTTTTAGTGATTGAATTTTGTCTTTCTCTTACAGGTTTAGTGAAGTACTTTAACTTCACTAGACCTGTAAGAGAAAGACAAAACAAAAAAAAAATGTAAAGAAAGGATGATATGAAGAAATGAGCGAATCTGTTCAGTAGAAAGATATTAGAGTTAAGAAGATAAATTGGTTAAAATGATCTGAACAGGGAACTTTGACAGAAATGTTTAATATAATTGAGAGAAAAGAGGAAAGAGATCAATAGATGAAAATTAAAGAGAAAAAGAAGATATCATCAGAGAGTGAATATTAATGGGAATTCATGAATGGGATAACAAAGAACCTCTCTAATGCAATATTTTGAAATATAAAAGGGAAGGAAAATGATAGAAAATTGTTGAAAGACAAAAAAAATCATGACACACGCACATTCACACTCACTAGCATACCCATAAACAATTACTGAGAATAAACCCTGGTTCCCTGACTCAAATAAGCCCACCGCCAACCAACAACCAACAAATATAACAGGAAAATTTGAGGGAAACTTGAAATATTCATAGAAAAATATAACTGTAGAAAAGAAACAATTGAGTTGATCTTTAAGGAACTTGCAACCTACTTCTGTCTCCTGGACATGATGTTTTCAATTTGCTCTCTTTTATTATGTTTTCTTCACTTATGTTCTATGCTATGTATTTTTCAGAGACAAGTTCCTCACTCATTTATAATTTATTGATTCTGTTCTCTAGACTCCATCTTTTTAATTGGTTTCTTGACTATTCCTATTTCTATTAATTATGTTTTCTTCACTCATGTTCTATGCTATTTATCTTTCAGAGACAAGTTCCTCACTCATTTATAATTTTTTTTTATTTTGTCTTCTAGACTCCATCTTTTTCATTGGTTTCTTGACTTATGTACTATGCTATTTATGTCCCCTAAATATTTTTAATTCATCTAACCTGTTTTCTAATCTTATGCTTTCCATTAATATGTTATTTAACTATTGTTTTCCCTATTATTTATTCAATTATTTTTTCTTATGCAGATGCGGTTGTGACGACTGTGTAGTGAGCAGCGAACAGGACTCGCTGAGGCACTCCCAGTCAAGAATCAACGCCTACCGCGCCCTCACCTCCTCCTCACTGATAGCTCTCTCCTCCCGCGACCCCCTCCTCACTGCCTTTGAACTCTCCTGGGAGCTCAGACGACTCAGCAAAATGGAAACCGAGTTTAGGGCCGAATATCTGGTGAGATAATTGTAAATTAATAGATTTTTACTAATTTAAAAGATTGAACGGAGCCAGAAGGAATCTGGGAGGTGTTTCAAAAAGGGTAAAAATAAATCAAAGTGTGAATATTAAGGGCGTTGTTATTAAGGGTTATAGATATCAAATATTCAAGGTATTAAGGGTAAGTAAATCATATTATGGCATTGCCTGTAATTTTTGTTTACCAGAACGTAATTTATGTTACACTAAATATTGCCAACTTCGATACCCATTCAAATTATTTACCAGAATTGAATATATTATGTTAAATAAAATATCGCCAATTTCGTTTCCCATTCAAGTTATTCATCAGAAATATATATTTCAAATTATTCACTTCTATTTTGTTTGAAATATAAATCATTCTAGCATTAGTGTGAATTTATCATTTTTTTTTTAATTTGTTCAATGTTTAGGCTAATTTGTTTAGCGTTTTGAACTCACTGCTAGCGCTCAAGCTTGCTTTGCTAGTATTGCCAATTTTTTACTTTTATTCCTAGTTATAGTTTGCATTTTATTTTAGTATTTTCCATAAATGACTTTTGTTTCTTTATGTTTTTTCTAAATGTATTGGCAAATAAATAAATTTAATTTATTGTGAACAAAATATGGCAAATTTCGATACCTATTCAAGTTATTTTCTAGGATCAAATTTATAAGTGAAACAAAATATTGCCAATTTCGAAAATCATTCAAATTTTCACAATTTTAGTACAAGGATTAGGGAAATTTTGACACTACCTTATGTTCGTTCAAGAAAAACTTACAAAAGCCACTATTACCAGCAAATAAATTGTTTATCAGACTATCAAAAGAAATCAAAGTTCTTTCAGTCAGGAGTTTTAAGATTGTAGTTGACGAGAGTGGATTGCATCAAATCCCTACATTCAATACAGAAAGTTTTTGAACGTAATACGTTTGGTTTTTTAGGGATTTATTGTAACGAGATCTCATGCAATTATATTTTCTACATTGTTTTTATTTTTATGTATCAGGACTTCTGACTATTAGTAGTTGCAAGATTGTTGTCAATATAGGTATTACCTTAAATCGTCTTGGACGATTTTTTTTTTGAGAGAATAAAGCTCACTTAGGTCTGATACCTGTGTTTGGGTAATGAGTTGGATGGTGAAGATTGATGAGTTTGACCTACAGTTTTAGGTGGGCTCCGAATCACCGGGAAGTGATTTACAGCAGAGAACAGATTTATTTGCTGGCCAATCCAATCGGTCACCCTTACAAAGAGGGCCTAGAAGTTCGTAACTTATTATATCTGACTGAACAGATACCTGCTACGGCTGACGGATATCACTTCCCATTAATTTTAACGTCAATTTCTCTTAGTTAGTGCTGTGAGGTATTTTTTTTTTTTTTTTTAGGATGAAGCCCACATAGGTCTGAGACCTGTGCGTGGGTAATGAGTTGGATGATGTGATTTATGAGTTGGACCTACAGTTTTGGGTGGGTTCCGAACCACCGGGAAGTAATTTTATGTCGCTAAAATTGATTTCTTATCACTCGATCTACATTGATTGAACAATATCGTAAATTTCGTTTGCGTTTCCCAACCGGTGGGTCGCGACCCACTAGTGGGTCGCGGACGGATTTTAGGTGGGTCGCAGTAGAATCATACCCTCGCGCTCGGACACCGTGCGTACAGTAGCCGTGCACGATTTGGCAACGCGGCCTTTCCGTTCCTTTCCGACTGGATGTTGAAAGTGACTTGCGCCTCAAAATGTCTAATTTTAATCCTGACATTGAATCACTAGTTCAGTCAAAACAATGCTGCCAAAAGTCACACTAGCCTTAGAGTAGAGACAAATGATACCTAAAGAATTAATTAGTGGTAGAGCCCTCTTATTTGCTGATGATACATCACTCATTTTCAGCAATTCCATTCTAGATAATTTAGAAATAAGTGCCCATATAGGTGTGCAGTCCATTGTCCAATTTTTAAATCAGTTGAAATTAACTATAAATAGTAAAAAATGCCAATACCTTCAATTCAAAAACAAACATAATTTAAATGAAGATAGGGCTATAAACGTGTTTGTAAACGATAATCAATTAGACCAGGAAGAAAAAATTGCATTTCTAGGAGTTACGTTGGATAGAAGATTGACCTGGACTCCATACATTGAGAAAATATGTAGTAAAATTTCATCTGGGGTGTTTGTCCTGCGACAGCTCGCTAGATTGAATGACAAAAAGTTACTTTTTACAGCTTACCATGGGCTCTTACTGTCACATATTAGGTATGCTATCTTAGTATGGGGTAATTCATCAAAACAAAATCTTGATAGGGTGTTTAAGATCCAAAAGAAAGCGGTTAGGTGTATAGAAAGAGTAAATAGATTAGATTCATGTAGGCCGTTGTTCAAGAGACTTGGTCTCCTAACTGTACCCTGCTTATATGTGTATGAAGCTACTTTATATGTAAAAACGAATGATATTAACCAAAATCTTGATGTACATGATTATAATACAAGAAGCCGAGGAGATTATCACTTGGTGAGTCACAATAGTAGCTTATTCAAACAAAAACCTAGTTATATTGGTAGGAAACTCTACAACAAGCTACCGCTGTTTTTAAAGAGTCTTGAAAATATAGAAATATTTCAAAGCAATTGAAGAAATATTTAGTTGATAAAGCTTTTTATAGTGTACAAGAGTTTCTTTCACATAAAAATTAAGCCTCACCTCAACTAATTGAAGTAATTATTGTATCTAGTATATTATATTGTTGATCTGACTTGTCTTATACTCCTTAACTGGAGTCTCCAAGACGTAATCTACAAAAAAAAAAAAAAATGATTTGTAGTATTGAATAATCATAATCAATAAACTCTATATTAATTTGTTTATCACTAAGCTGTGTACATATTTATTTACATATATATTTTCCTTTCTTTCTATATGCTGCGTTTTTATTTCATATGATTGACCACACGTATATAAATATAAATAAATCATATACATTTAATATAAATGTAATTAAAATATATGTATATAACCACTGGTGGGGCATGGGTCGCGGAAATAGATAAATATCCGAAGGTGGGTCGCCAAACATAAAAGGTTGGGAACCACTGCCTTACGGTATCAATATCAATTACGGTACATTAACATAAATACAACTATATTAAGAGTTGGGAGCTTTTCCAGTAACTGTTAGATGTTACCCGTGGCGTCTGATTGGTCTATTCAAATTTTTTAACGTCTATAAATTTGAGTAGACCAATCACGCGCCACCGGTAACATTTACCGGTTACCGGTTAAACTCCCAGGAACTCAACCATTTATAAACCAGTGATTGTTTCTGCCTGTGAGAATATTCAACGACTGTTGAACAGGGTTCACGGAAACCCTGAATATGCATGTTTCAGTCCGTTAAGTTGTAAAACAGTTCACGCAATAATAATCTCCTTCAAATTTTCAATGTCTTGGGCAGAACTTCAAAACGCTCCTGCTTTGAACGGTGAAGTCCCTTCTGGCTTAAAGGGACAATAAACTTCTGATTTTACAACAATATTAATTTTCTAAAATAGTTTATTTGCCTTGGTCCCAGTTTTCATCAATTGCTTCGAATAAAATGCATGTATTTGAATTTGAATTTGAATTTGAATTTATTCATCTCTGCATGTACAAAAATTGTTTTGCAATCGTCATTACAAAATATAATATATCAATAAAATACAACAATAGATATCAATTTAAAATTAATACATACAAACATATTACTACATTTCAATATTAAATCACAGCCTTTGTTCAATTGATTTTCAAGCCACTTCTGTAAGAATGAAGGAGTATTGGAGAAGACGGAAAGAGGCGAACTCATAAAGGCACTGTCTAGATCTTAGTTGATTCACCGTACCCCAAAATGGGTGAAATGGAAAAAATGCTTTTATTAACAAGCTGCTGAAGTTTCTTGGAAATATCAAAATTCATTTAGAACTTTCATTGTAGCGGTGACGGTGAAATTGTGGAAGATTTCCATAATGAATAATGAGACATAAAGTTATCACAGCCAAATTTATTGAAAACAGTGAGATACTAGTTTCGGATTTTACTCCATTATCAATCTCAACCAAACTAAAAATAAAGTTATCAGATACTCTTCTATTTAGTTTCAGTTTGATTGAGATGGATAATGTTATAACAACCGAAACTGGCAGGCCTACCTCACTGTTTTTAATAAATGTGGGTTTGACAATTTCTGTTAGTCTTATTATTCATTGAATATTTAGAAAACAATTGAAAAAATATTTAGTTCATTAAGCTTTTTATAGTGTACAATAGTTCCTTTCACATCAAAATTAAGCCTCACCCCAACTAATTTGAATTATTGTAATTGTGGTAACCATTGAATAATAATCTTAATATTGTAAATAATTATTGATCTGACTTGACTTCTCGTTTACTATATAACGGTGGTCTTCAGGATGTAGGCTAATCTAAGGCTCATACAAGTTCAAGTTCTGGAATCGTTCTGTTACAGAAATAAAGATGACGTGGGAATTTTTTTTTTTTGCTTGTTGCAGCTATAAGAACGCAGCTATAAGTACTTTCGAATTTCTGAATCAATCTATTCATTTGAAAAGCTGGTGCTTTCATGCGGGTGTTGAATTGGTTAGCTCAAAAGGAAAATGGGCTGACATATGAAATAAGAAGTTATATTTATCTATTTGACTAGTATTCTACTCTTTTTATTAAACCAATCTCGTTTTTTCCTCTTGCTAATCGTTAATTTTGTCGTTCAGGAGATGAAGACCTCGGTTCAGACGTTCTCGACGACGTTGCTCGATCATGTGCGTACGTCCAATGAACTGGAGGTGATGCTCAATCATAATCCCAGTGGTGAAACTTGGGAACCTGGAGAGCGACAGACACTCGAAAGACTCAAGCTGGCCATCAAGTACAAACAGAAAATGGTTAGCACATTCTTTTATAGATATTACTCTAATTACTATAATTTCCTAGCTCAGGATTTTTTGTGGTTTCAACACATAGTACGGGTCTTTGCCAAGGCACTATATGTGACGCATTCTTTCCTTTGCAAGTTACAATTCTGCAAGTTTTTATTATCACAGTTTTCTGCAACACCATGTAGAGGTTTGGCGGTTGAGTAATTTCATTTTCACCTGCAAAGACGGGTATGATGGCTGTGACTATGATAAGCACTCGGATTCCAAATGTTCTTAATTGCCTCAGCAAGAGGCAAATGTTTATTTGATTTTTTCCTGTGCTTCTCCTCCAAATTGCTGCTAATGGAATGGAGATGAGATTATTATTGCTATTAAAAAACAGTTCTTTCGTGTATTTCTCGGTTGACCTTGACTGCATTTCAGTGAGCTTCTATTTTTTAGTTTCAATTTGATTCAATTCTAACCTTATTACGTATTTTTTCTTCTTTGTTGCTTTCTAGATGCTCACAGTTTTTAGTTATCGTATTTTTTCTTGTTACTCCTCCCACCAGGGGGCGTGACTTGTCAGCCAATCACAACCTTCAATGAAGGTCAGCCTCTTTCTCGCTTAGCCAATAGTATCATTCCATGTTCAGTATATATTAAGCTTCTCTGTACTTTAGTTTTAGTTTGATTGAGATTGATAATGGTATAAAAACCGAAACTAGTGCCTCAAAGTTTTAATAAATGTGGTTGAGTCAATTTCGTCTTATTATTCGTTATGGATACTTTCTTCAATATCACCTTCGCCACTACAAAGAAAGCTATTTTTTCTACAGTTTGTAGCCCATCTGAACGTTCACCAGCTACTGGCAGCGACTTTGTACAATTTTCTTCACATTTCTATCATAATTCATCATTTTTTCAGCATCTTTTATTATGTTTTCCTACCATCTCCACAGTTTGTATCAAATTTCCATGATTTTTATTGAAATTTATAACTTTTTTAACATCTTTTATTCATTTTTCATATATTTTCTACAGTTTGTAGCCCACCCAAACGTTCAGCAACTACTGGCCGCAATTTGGTACGACGGTCTGCCCGGGTTCAGGCGCAAATCAATGGTGATTCAACTAGTGGAAGTGGCTAAGCTAGGATGCATGTTCCCGGTCTACAGCACCATCTACATGATGTCACCCAATTCCAAGATGGCCGGATTCATGAAAAAACCTTTCGTCAAGTTCATCATACACTCCGCATCTTACGCCTTCTTCCTATGTGAGTACAGAAGAAGAGAAAAATAGACATTGAGAAGTTGGAAGTAAATGAAATTACAATTTAAATAAAACAATATTTGCTCTATCATTACTCACATTCATTTATTCTAAAAAATTGATTCAATACAATAGATATGAACAAATTAAATTTTGTTCTCACACAAATAAATAACAAAACGCACTTATGAACACAATTTACTGATTTCGAATCTTTTAAAGTGCTATTAATTATACTGAAGTCTTTTGTTCAATCTGATCTGTTCAATCAGATTAGAAAAGCAACGATTTCTTGGGCGCTCTCTCTAAGGGTGACCGATTGGATTGGCCAGCAAAAATATTGTTCTCTGCTGTAAAATCACTTGGGTGGTTCGGAAACCACCTAAAATTGTAGCTCAAACGTTGAGGTAGAACTGCCCGTAAGGGTGTCCCCACCATTGAAAGTCATTATTATTAAAAGAAATTTAGAATTATATCTTATATTTTTTCCCCCACCATTGAAAGTAATTATTATCGAGAGATATTTAGAATTATATCTTATAATAAGAGAAAGTGATAACTAATATTATATTGCAAGAAGTGATGTCATTCGTAGAAAACCCCTTCATAAAGCTAATGCGGTTCCAGCTCGGAATTTTTGGGGAGGGTGTCACAAATGGGTTTTGTTGACCTTTTTTGCGAGATTGCCCCTCTTTCCCTCTCTTCTCCAGTAAATTTTTGGGGGCATCATGACCCCCATTACCCCTGGGACCGCCCTTGAAGCCAATCCTTTCAATATTTCATGAGCTAATACGCTAATAGACAGTGCTGTGTTTACATTTAAATTATATATTAGAAGGTGAAAATGATTCTCTTCTATAATATCTTAATTGCTCTGAATTCTGTAGGGCATCGTGGGAGCGCCCTTGAAGCCAACCTTGAAATTCTTCAAAACTTTCATGAGTTCACAAACGGTGTGTTTACAAATTACAAAATAAACTCGACATTACAGTGAAAACGCCTCTTCCCAGTAGTTTCTCAATTCCTGTGAATTCTGTAATTCAGAATATCGCATACTTTATTTCCACTAAATGTTCAATTTATTTTTCTGTTCATCTACGCAGCCCTTCTTGGAGCAGCTTCCCAACGACTAGAGTACCTCCTCATCGAATGGTTCGGTCCAGACTGGTTGCAAGAGATCCTATTCGAGTGGAAACGCAAGGAACGTGGCTCATTTCCCGGGTTGGTGGAGACGTTTGTCATACTGTATGTCATATGTAAGTACTACTCCACTTATCATTATTGAACGGGTTCGGAGCCCACCTAAAAGATCCACCCTTGAATAATAATTCATTCATCACATATAAACAAAAAGAACCACCAGTTTGGACCATTTTAACGTCTCTAATCTAGTAGAAATAGAATTCTAGATGACGAGACCTTGTAGAATTTGGCTCAAGCCATAGACCAGAAGACTCAATCTTCAAATAATATTTTGAAGATTTTTTCAATTATTACCACCTGTGAATTGTAAATCTTTTTTTTTTCAATAATTAAATCAAGATTTTTGTCAATTATTACCACCTAGATTTGTGAATCTACCATACTTCTGATTTAGAATAATACTACTTTACTTACCACATTAATTTATCATCATCAAAAGTGGTTGGAGTACACCTAAAATATGCACCCTTCTATATCTACCGTGCTTTTCTATTGATAATGATCTTTAAGTAATATTCTGAGGAGTTCTTTCAATTGAAGTGAATCATGCAACTGAAAACTCTGTTATTCAATTAAATTCATTTATCAAATGAAAGTCGCACACATAAATAACTTATGGAAACAATATAGATATGAAAAAAAAACAATGAAAATCAGATAAATCGAATAAAATATTTATTCATTAGCAAAACACAACTGTAGTACGTTTCATTGCAAAGAATAATACATTTTATAGGGATTGAATGTAAAAAATAAGTATTATTTAAAGAAAAAGCAATGAAAAGTGTATAGAAATATGCTATTTATGCCTTGTGAAATTTGTTTTTACAAAGTTGAAGATAGCAATGAATCAAGAGGCCATAATAATTTAATGAGCAATGAAAAATATAAGTAAACACCATTTTGAAAAATATTAGCTCCAGTTGTGCTATTCTGTTCTGATTGTTTTCCTTTCTTAGACTTTATTCTCATTACACAGTTTTTGAATCAGCTATTTCAAATATTCAAGTGAATAGATGGGAAATTATTTACAAAAACTCTCTTTTTCACTTCAGCCTATTATTTTACCTCAATAACAGAGTGAAACACTTGTCGCACATAGAAATTTGAGTTATCTTTTCCATATCTAAGTATATGTTTTCAATATTTATTCATGTAAAATTAATATGGATTTGTTTAGGCTAAATATATTTGTTTAGCTCATTTTATTCGAGGAAAGAAGATGAGGTCTTAACAACAAATAATATCATGTTAATATTCAAATGGGTTCCAATTCATTTTTGTAAATTATTTATTTTTTAATATTTTGAATTTTCTATTCTTTCATATGTGATGAATGGTGTTGTTATTTTTCACCTATTCCCATCTTTTTAAATCTTTATCACTTATTCTTTTCTAACCCTTTTTTATATGGAACTAATAGGTACTTTGTCTATCCATTTAATTTATTTCATTAAAAGTGCTTTTTTTATTACATGGATCTTTTACAGTGTAAATTATATAAAATTTATTTTCATTTTAATTTATATCTATTTTTATTTTCTTCAATTATAATTTATTCTAATTTTGTATTTCCGTTCAATGTGCTATGGGTCTGTCAAGACCTAGTACAGAAAATAAATAAAGCAATCAATCAATTTGCAGCCAACATATGGACCGAGATGAGAGCTTTATGGGCTAATGGAATACTGGACTATTTAGGAGACTTATGGAATATTGTGGACTTCATCACCAATACCTTCTATACATTTTGGATTACACTGCGATTCACCTCGATCTTCATTGTTTATGTAAGTAGAAGACAATAACTGAGTTCTTTTGAGTATTTTCAATTGTAAAATAATATTTAATTTTGTGTCTTAGATAAATAAAGATAAATAAATAGAATGTTTTTCTAGAATAAATAAATCGGTACAACGGAGTATCCAAGGACACGGCGAAATTAACATAGAATAGTTTTTTTTTATTGCTGATGATGTCTACATGAGTCCGAGATTGTGCGTGGGTAATGAGGTGAATGATTACACATAAATGCCTGACGGTGGAGCGGGATTCGAACCTACGACCACAAGCTGAAGTTGCGACGCCCCAATTAACTGCGCTAAGCGGCCGCCGTAATCTCTTTTACATCATAATTATTTTGATATTCGACCCCCAAACTCCAAAATCAATAGCGATCTCACGTGGACTATGAGGAAGCTACATACCAAGTTTCAAGAGTCTGGAATATATCTTTCATGTGTTAGAGCACGGACGGACGGACGGACAACGGAACGATTTTAATAAGGCCCTGTCGGGTTACTAATAGTAATTAATAAAACGTGAATTAAAAAACGTAATTTTGGAGGAAAAATAAAAGAAATTGCATAACCTAGAGTTCTTGCTTGTTGATGACGGTTGTGTGATTGAAATAGAATTGAAATTAGGAAAGTGATAACCGTGAGCCGTAGCAGGTATCTGTTCAATCAGCTGCGTTCTCCTGGGTCCACTTTGTAACGGTGACCGATTAGATTGGCCAGCAAAAAATACACTGTTCTCTGCTGTAAAATCACTTCCCGGTGGTTCGGAACCCACCTAAAACTGTAGGTCCAACTCATCAATCACCATCATCCAACTCATTGACCACGCTCAGGTCTCAGACCTATGTGGGCTTCATCTTCAATAAAAAAAAATGAAATCAAAGTTAAAAATCTTCTGATCAGTTATGACTATTGCATATTATTTATTTCAACCCTAAATTGGAGAATTCCTGAATTATCATTCGTCTAAAACCCGTGGTCTAGACTTACTCCAATTGCATAATAGCTTTATTATGCAAATAGTTTGATAAGGCGTGAATAAAGTGAACTGTAGTTAATTACATTTCTTTCTAACCTTTAATATGTGCTTTATTACATAGTCGTAGTTGAAGCTTATTAAAACATTGTTTTAGCACCCACACTAAATACATAAGACAGGTACATAATAAGTGTAAAATAAATTAGTAGAACACATAATATACTGAAATAGATATAAGTACCCTGTTTGGGTACTCACTGTGACAACGTTCTTTTGAGATTCTCAAACAATGTTCGAAACTCAAAATCAATAATTATTGCAATTACTTAATTACTAGGGAAACCTCTAAGATCTCGGAACGTGTTCCAGTACCTTTATAAGTGATTACCTTTCTCTACTTGTACACACACATTAGCGCTACCCCACAGTGGAAACAAACCAGTAAAGTAACAATTGTGGGGTTGGAATCTGGCGTTCTTAAGACTGTCCCACCGGGGGACTTAACCTTTTTGTGCTTTGCACTTAGTAATGGCAAGTGAACGGCTTTGAAGTGGTGCTTTGCCCTGCTTGCAGTTCTGTTCTGTAGTTATTTGTTCTAGCTTTTGAAGGTGGACGAAATAGAAATGGGAAGGAGAAGAGGAATTAGAAGGGGAAGGGGGAAAAAGAGGAATGATGAGGAGGAGGGGAGAAGAGACAACAGCTGAGAATTGTTTGACTGACCAGAGAAATGTCTCATCTTGTCATACGGTCAGAGTTCAAAGTGAAAGCTAATATTATCGTTGGCTGTGAGGTAGGTCTCTGTGAGATGGTCAATTATTCTCTCTCA
Organism: Conomelus anceps; assembly: GCA_948455865.1. Lineage (NCBI taxonomy): Eukaryota > Metazoa > Arthropoda > Insecta > Hemiptera > Delphacidae > Conomelus > Conomelus anceps. The sequence continues at coordinate 32,853,244 of OX418227.1, read as the reverse complement.
ATCTGTCTCTCTCTTCCCCTCTCGCACCCTCTCTTTCTCTCATTGGTGGATACACGGGGATGGAAAGGGGAAATTCCCCCCACCTTCAAATTCAGAAGAAGAAAAAAGAAAAGAAGGAAAAATGGGAAGGAAGGGAAACAATGAAAAATGAAAGTAGAAGAAAATGATGGAGAGTTTGTTGTGGAAAAGCGAGAAAACTGAGATAGCATGTCATAATAATGAATTTTCTATTGCAAACGTGATTGATATGAAGCAGAATGATTCTTTTAAGAGACACAGAAACAAAATAAATTTTTGAATTTCAGCAAGCCCTGAGAGATAATAATTTTTGACAAAAGAATTAAAAAGAGACATCTTGAATCAATGAAAATGTGGTTTTAGAGGAATTATTTCCAAAAAAATTAATAACCCTCCCACCATCTCTCTCTCTTCCTTTCTCTCTCGTTTTCACCCTCACGCTCTCTCTCTCGCTCTTGGTATGAGAAATTTTATCTTATCATTCGCTCCCTTCCTTTTTCCCACTCAATCCTTCCTATTCACTCAATCACTCTCTATTTCTCACTCCCCCCTCTCTTACACACTCACTCATTCTCCCCCTCCCCCTCACTACCCCCAATTTACCGCTCTATTTCTATCTCTATCTCTTTCTCTCTCTTTATCTCTATCTCTATCTCTATTTCTATCTCTATTTCTATCTATCTGTATCTATCTATCTCTATATCTATCGCTCTATTTCTATCTCTAGCTTTATCTCTATCTCTATCTATCTATATCTATCTCTATCTCTATCTATCTCCATCTCTATCTCTATCTCTCTCTCATAAAACTGTCTTTCTCTTTCCCCCATCTCTTACACAATCCCTCATTCTCTCTCCCTCCCCTCACACACTATCTCTCTCATCCTTTTCCTCACACTCTCTCTCTCCCTCACGCTCTCTCTCTCTCCATTTATGTCTCTTTCTCTTTCGCCATTTTATGTAAATACGTCACTAGGATTTTCTTCAGTTAAAATTAATATAATTTGCTGTACATTTGCTACCTATGCGACGGTAATAATGCTACATTTAAAATCATTTAAGAAATTTTGTAAATTTACATAAATAAAGTTTTCTAATCTAATCTAATCTAATCTCTTTCTTTAGTATAGAGTAATTTTATCTTATCTTATTCTCTTTCGCTCCCTTCCTTCCTCCTTCCTTTCTTTCCTATCCACTACCTCCCCCCCCCCCCCCCCATAACTCTCTCTCACCATCTCTATCTCTATCTCTGTCTCAGCCAATTGCAAGACCACTTCAATCCATCCTATACAGAGTGTCACCAAAATTGTAACCTAAAGACAGAGTAGCCTAGTAGTAGATGTTGTAGTATTTTGATAAGGCTGATGGGCATGTACTTCAATCTAGTGTTGTCTGTTTGGCTGGCTCTAAGATCATAGGTAACATCTGATGAATTGTCTGGACAATTATCTTGAATTTTCTAAATATCTGGTAGAATTGTTTAAGATTATTCTAACAGAATCTTGAAGACTCCGGTTAGGTGTAGCAGACAAGTCAGATCAACAATTACATAAAATATTCTTAGTAATATAATCTTAATAAAACAACTTTTGAATGGAAATTAACTCACGTTATGGCGTGACGGCCGTTTCGCTCTGTTGTCTAGAGCATCGTCAGACGATCCACAGTACACTGTGTAACGGCCGTCACGCCATAACGTGAGTTAATTTCCATTCAAAAGTTGTTTTATTAAGTTTATATTACATATTAGTGGAAACAAGATGGATCTTCAACATCATATTCTTAGTTTTGATAAACTATCCGATTGAATTGTAAATTAAATGAAACAAGATGTTTGGTAAATGTAATCGGAATATTATATGCAGCGATAGTATTTTGCCTTCTAGCCACTATAATTTTTTATAGTGAGATGTTCAGATGTCTAATTTACATCTCACTCGTAGCTTAAAGGCAGACGTAATACAACCGTAAAAGAAAGAGTGACAGAGAGGATGAGCGTGTGTGCGAGAGAGAGAGAGAACATGAGTGAGAAAGTGGTCGTGAAAGAGAGAGAGAGTGGGTGAGTGTGTGATAGAGAAAGAGTGTGTGACAGAGGTAGAGCTAGAGTGAGAGATAGTTGCATAGCAGATCAGTTTAGAAGCAGAGGGAGAAAGAGAGTGTGAGAATGTGAGAGGAACAGAGAGAGCTTTGGGAGCGTTTACTATTTTATTTTTCAACTCAAGCTCTAATCAAGAATGTGTTGAAATAATATGACCATAAAGTAATACTATAGAATAATGATAATGATAATGATGGATGGTTGGTTGGTCTATGGTACTACAAATTTGAGTAAACTTGGGAATAAAATATGCACCTCTGGTCATAACGTTCTTGAGATCTTCCGACCTTTTTTATCACTTTTTTCTGTTTGTCGATATTTGAAAAACAATAAAGAGCGCTTAAATAAACTAATAAATGAATAATTTCTTTGTCTAACTGTAGAGGGAGCACTCAATGGGAATTGATCCGTGGTACCCAAGGGAGGAATGGGACCAGTTCGATCCTATGCTGTTGTCTGAGGGAGCTTTCGCTGCTGGCATGATATTCAGGTAAGAACTTCAGCCTGTATTTACAACTACCTACCCTGAAGGCTCCCTTATCTCAAGGGAGACTTCAAAATCATTATTTCAAAGATTTGACAAGCTTCATTCATTCAAGAAAGCCTCAAGGTGGGTTCTGCTGGCATGATATATTCAGTTAATAACTTGTGCCTGTATTTACACCTAACTACCCTGAAGGCTCCCTTAGCTCAAGAAAGACTTCAAAAATCCTTATTTCAAAGATTTGACAAGCTTCCTTCATTCAAGAAAGCCTCAAGGTGGGTTTGTCTTCAATTGAGTGGAAGTGAAGTAATGGTTGGAAAAATTAAATAATAGTCTGCACTCACAAAGTTAGCACACTTTCCCTTATCTGAAAGAAGACTTGGAATATTTTTATTCTAATTTTTTCCAAGCTCCCTTGACTTGAGAAACCTCAAGACAGGTACTTGAATCAGACCTTGAATTGAGCAAAAATAGAATAATGGCATATCTAGAAAGTGAAGAATGATGAGAACATTAAGGTAATTAATTTGGATAGTTCTTATGAATAAATTTGTTCATGAGCTCGGTGTTGAATTAATTTTAAGATTTGTAGTAGAAATTAAAGTTTTAGTTCTGTTTAATTTAAAAAATATTACATGATTTAAATTAAAACCTCCGGTGTAACTATCTGACAGACAAAACTATAGGATTTTCAATCAACTAGAACTATTGCAAGGCAGAGAACTATTGAATGATATCAAGTCAAGAAAATGTTAAGTGAGAATACAAAAATTTGCATGCTTTTAATACAGAAATTGACTGATTATTAGCCTTATAAAACATTAGTCTTTTTTCTTGAGAGGATTCTTTGCGAGGTAGGGAGTTCATAGAATGTGAACATTCTAGGTAGCAGTGGTACTGTGCATACGTTGTCTGAACAGGCTCTGCGAATTTTGAAGCATAGAATTTTAATTCGAACGGATAAGTAGTATTTTTGTTTATTATTATTAGTATTTATAATATCTTAATAATTTACATCATTAACTTGTCTAATATAAGTTAAAGTATTTAAATAAAAAGTCAAATTCTATTTTCGAGGTTAGGTGTACCGATATTGATCAATTTTATTGTAATTAAATAGTCTCAAGTTGACAATTGTAATAAATTAAGTAATATTTCATTAAACATTCAACTAAAATCAATTGAAAACAATTTTTAGCTAGGAAAATGAGTCCAAACAAGGCATCTAAATCTAATTGTTCAACTAAAACTCAAGTAGCTACGCGATCTCAGCAATTATTAACGAAAAAATCTCCAACAGCTCTTAAAGCTACTGTAGATGTAGAAGAAAAGGTTGCTAAACTATTGAGTGATCACACCAAATTGAAAACAAAATTAGAAACATCACTAAAAAATTCTGAGGAAGAACGAATAGGGTTAGTGGATCACATAAAATCTCTGGAAGTTATTGTAAAATTGCAGCAGGAAGACCATAAAACTGAAATACTAAATCTCACGAGTCAATGTAGGTCTATGTCAGAGGAAATCGAAATATTAAAATCAAAAATAAACTTGGCTAATGTAAGATCTGAACCTCTGATCAATACAAAAAAAGTAGAACCTAAATCAAATGGGGAAAAAATAAATAGAAATGGTCAAACAAAAACGTATAGTCAGGTTTTGCAAACAGCAACCAAAACTAAAGTAAGGGCAAATAACGATAGGAAAGGTAGAGTACTGCTCTTGACATCCAGTCATGGACGAGACTGTAGTGACCTACTAAATAAAAGATTAAAAAATAAGTATGAAGTTCAGAGCTTTTTCAAACCAAGTGCCCCTATAAACGCTATCGTAGAGTCAGCACAGGAACAAACTAAAGATTTTGGAAAAAACGATTTTCTAATAGTACTGGGTGGCTCAAACAATATAAATGAACCTAATCTAAAACATCTTCCTGAAATAAATGAAAAAATTAAAGAGATTGTGCCACTCAGCCAAAAAACTAATGTAATAATAAGTACAATTCCGTATAGGTTTGATAGGCCAGAGCTAAATGAAGCCATTAAGTCAACAAATAAATCAATTCATAATACAATCAACAGCCTAAAAAATAAGAATTCTAAGCAGTTGGGGATTTGTTTTCTAAATGAAAGGCTGAAAAAACAAAACTTCACTAATCATGGTCTACATCTAAATCAATCTGGCAAAGTAATATTTTGTAATAGGCTGGCAGAGCTGATTGAAAGTCGTTTGCAATCTACTGTCAATAATTCTCCTAAACAATCATCTAACGAACCTTTTTTAGTAAAGTGGCTCAAAACCGGGAAGGGAAACTAGTTTCAGATGATAAATTCATATCTTCAATTGTATTAAAAGACGTTAATCGATCAAAAAATCAGGATAGCATTAGTGGAAGGAACTCTTGTAGCAATCTGATAGGCTCTCAAGATTCTAAGAGATTAAGTAAATCTACTTCAATATGCAAAAGCAACGATAAAGTAATAAGGGATGATAGGGAAGTACCGGTACTCACTGTGTTCCATCAGAATATTCAATACATTCGTAACAAAATAGATAGAATCGAAGTATTTTTTAAAGAAGAGGCTCCTGATATAGCTATTTTCACAGAGCATGGTTTAAAAGAAGATGAATTGTCACAACTTAATATTCCAAACTATTCATTGAAAACGTCGTATTGCAGGACATCTCATCGAAGTGGGGGAGTAGCTATCTTCACTAAAAATGCTAAGAATATGCAAATATTTAATTTAGAATATGCAGAGAAATTTGCTGTGGAAATGGATTTAGAAGTTACTGGTTTGAGAGTAAAAATCGACAATAATTTCGAAGTAGCGGTGTTAGGTATTTACAGGTCACCAAATGGGGAATGGAACAATTTTTGTGAACTATTCAATAGGCTTTTAGAGATTACTACTACTCGTTTTACAAACGTTATTGTAGCGGGAGATTTCAATACAGACTTTGCAACACAGAATAAAATGACAGAAGATTTAAAGGATATTATTTGCATGAATAACTTGGAAATAAAAGTTCATGAATATACCAGAGTCACAAGAACATCACAAACAATAATTGATAACATCCTTACTAATATAGATTACTCTAAAACAAGATTAGGCGGCTCGGAACTATCTGATCATGACTATCAAATCTTAGAGGTGGGGTTGCAAGGTCATAAATCAATTAAAAAGAGTAGAGTAATGAAAGAAATTCAACAATGTGAACAGGGGAATATCGATTGTTTGAAGCAGAATCTGCTACAAGAAAACTGGAGTAGGGTTTACAATAGCAATAGTTTAAATGACAAATATGATAGTTTCATTAATATTTTAAGGTTTCATATTACTATGAGTTGTCCAGTTAAAAAAGTCCCTGTAAAGAACAAATTAGACAAGATTGAAGAGTGGATAACTGATGATATCCTTGCAGAAAGAAATAGGGTTAAAGATGCATATGATGAATTCAAACTATCTAGAAATATGTTAAGTGAAGATAATTACAAAGCTCTAAAGAAAAACTATATGAAAGAAGTGAAAAGAGCGAAATGTAAGAAAACAGCTGAAATTTTGAATAATAGTGTGTACTTTAACACAGCAGTGTGGGATGTAATAAACAAAAATAGGCAAGTAGCTCATGTAGATGCTTATACTAGTGTCCCCAGAATAATTAACGAAAATAACAAATATATTGATGATAGTGTAGACATTTGTAATTTCTTTAACAGATATTATCAACTGGTTGCTAAGGATCTTCAAAAATCTCTTAATACAGGTATTAGTGATGCAAACATGAGGAATACTGAGGGGATTCAGAACGAATTAAAATTCCACCCAGTATGCCAAGACGAGTTGTCAAATATCATTGATAGTTTAAATAATAAAAAAACTGTAGGAATGGATGGGGTATCCAGTAAAATTCTGAAAGAATGTAAAGATCAATTGTTAGACCCTTTGATTCATCTGATCAATCATTCATTAGAACAAGGTGTTTTTCCAGATAATTTAAAAGAGGGGAAGATCTTGCCAATCTTCAAAAGTGGCGATAGAGAAAAGGTAGAAAACTATAGGCCCATTAGTATTTTAAATGTAATAAGTAAAATTTTTGAAAGAGTAGTTCTAAATAGGTTACTTCTGCACCTTCAAGAAGCTAACTTTATCTGTGATGAACAGCATGGCTTCCAGAAAGGGAGATCAACAAAAACAGCCATAGTTTCTCTAGTTGAAAAACTAATAGATATATTAGATTCAGGTGATAAAGCTACTGCAATCTTCTTAGATCTGTCAAAGGCATTTGATTGTGTTAATCATAGAACTTTATTGGAAATACTGCAAAATGTAGGTGTAAATGGGGTTGAACTGAAATGGTTTGAATCATATCTTATTGGGAGAAAACAATGTGTAGAACTAACTACAGTAGTTGGTAATAGTATAGTAAAGGATAAATCTAATAAATTAGAGGTGCAAGCTGGAGTGCCTCAGGGGTCAATACTAGGTCCATTGCTTTTTTTGTTATATGTCAACCGTTTACCTAAAGAATTAATTAGTGGTAGAGCCCTCTTATTTGCTGATGATACATCACTCATTTTCAGCAATTCCATTCTAGATAATTTAGAAATAAGTGCCCATATAGGTGTGCAGTCCATTGTCCAATTTTTAAACCAGTTGAAATTAACTATAAATAGTAAAAAATGCCAATACCTTCAATTCAAAAACAAACATAATTTAAATGAAGATAGGGCTATAAACGTGTTTGTAAACGATAATCAATTAGACCAGGAAGAAGAAATTGCATTTCTAGGAGTTACGTTGGATAGACGATTGACCTGGACTCCATACATTGAGAAAATATGTAGTAAAATTTCATCTGGGGTATTTGTCCTGCGACAGCTCGCTAGATTGAATGACAAAAAGTTACTTTTTACAGCTTACCATGGGCTCTTACTGTCACATATTAGGTATGCTATCTTAGTATGGGGTAATTCATCAAAACAAAATCTTGATAGGGTGTTTAAGATCCAAAAGAAAGCGGTTAGGTGTATAGAAAGAGTAAATAGATTAGATTCATGTAGGCCGTTGTTCAAGAGACTTGGTCTCCTAACTGTACCCTGCTTATATGTGTATGAAGCTACTCTATATGTAAAAACGAATGATATTAACCAAAATCTTGATGTACATGATTATAATACAAGAAGCCGAGGAGATTATCACTTGGTGAGTCACAATAGTAGCCTATTCAAACAAAAACCTAGTTATATTGGTAGGAAATTCTACAACAAGCTACCGCAGTTTTTGAAGAGTCTTGAAAATATAGAAATATTTAAAAATCAATTGAAGAAATATTTAGTTGATAAAGCTTTTTATAGTGTACAAGAGTTCCTTTCACATGAAAATTAAGCCTCACCTCAACTAATTGAAGTAATTATGGTATCTAGTGTATAATATTGTTGATCTGACTTGTCTTATACTCCTTAACTGGAGTCTCCAAGACGTAATCTACAAAAAAAAAAAAAAAAAAAAAAAATAATAGTAACATTTTCAAATCAATTAAATATTGATATTATTTAATATTATAATATTTTAACTTTTTAGGTGAATTCAACGACTTGCAGTCATTTTTAATTAAGGATAAGTAATATTTTACTCACTCTCCAGGCCAAACGTTTTCGAATCGTGGAGATTCATTTTCAAAATCGTTGAATTCACATTTTCGTCGAATTCACCTAAAAAGTTAATAATAACAACGCAGTTTGTCATGGAACAAGAAATCCAGGAATATAATATTTTATTCGCCAAAACATACCACTAATAATCAATAATTTAAACGATATTAACTCTAACATAATCACATGAAATAACAGAGACCATCAAGAATAAATACAAATATTATCGTAGAACGCATCATTAATAATGTTTATAATAATAATAATAATATTTTTTTTCAATTTATTTCTCTCAGATACAAACAGTTTCATATACACACAGTGCAATTGTTTCTCTTCTAGCTATAAGCTATTTGAAGAGAATTAGAATAGAATATGCAATAAAAATAAATAAATACAGTGGAACCTTGATAAATCGAACCTCAATAAATCGAAATCCTTGATAAATCGAATTTTTCCAATTCCCCTAGAACTTGCTATCCTACCACCATGTTATTTTACCTTTATAAATCGAAGATTTCATGGATATTACCTTGATAAATCGAAGTTTTTGGATCTATTGAGTTTCATACTAACCTCTATAATTCGAAGGTGCGGCAGAAAACCCTTTATTATTCGAAGTTTTGCAGTTATCGGACCTTTATAAATCGAAGTTGTAATAAGAGAACCTTAGTAAATCGAAGTTGCATGCTTATTGGATAAGATTCTGTGGCACGAATACAGTAAATGATTTTATCTTTATGTCAACAGTAGTCAACACTGCCAAAAGTAAACATCCCTCCTCCCCACCCTATTTACAACCTAGAATTGCACCACTCAGTTCTCACTCGCAATTAATTACAGTACTGTATCACATTGAGATAAGAAAACAATAGGAGGTGAAGCGGAGTGAGTTGGAGAGATTCTTGCCTTGTCCTGTGAAAGATGGGTTTTACTATAGAGACTGTATAATCAGTGATTAATAGTAATAATAATACATTATAATACTGTATATACATTATTGATTAATAATACATTTATAATGTATAATCATTATACAGACTGATTATACAGTCTCTATAGGTTTTACTGTACAGTACAGTATTTATGAATCTGAAAAGGTAAGTGTTTTGAACCTCTATAAATCGAAGTATTTTAAGATGAACCTTGATAAATCGAACCTCAATAAATCGAAATCCTTGGTAAATCGAATTTTTGCCGTTCCCCTTGAGATTCGATTTATCAAGGTTCCACTGTACAACAATAGTAATTATGGTACACACATTTCCTAAATATTAAATAATAATAATAATAATTGGTATTTATTTTATATGAATATATTAAAATTTTTACAATAATAATATTTATTTTATATGAATATATATATATATATACATTCTTATAAAATAACAAAATAAATCAAGAGTATAGGTGACAAAATATTAGAAAAATGCAACCATTTGTGTAGCCTACAGAAGATTTTGGATATCCGTTGAGAAGGTGCCATACATCAATAAAATGACAAGAGACTTATTTTTGTTAGATGTTAGAATAGAATGTCAAAAATAAGATTGATGAACAAGTATAAGAAGAAAAGTAAAAAAATTCTTATTCAATCTCATAAGCATTTCATTATTTTTCCATCTCATGTTACATGTTCTTCACTCAAATGACAATTTATTCACCTCATAAGCCAGGAGCTTAGTGGATTTATGAAAGCAAAAATTATCAAAATTAACCAGGAATAAAACTTAACACTAAATATATTTAAAAACTACAAACAATATTGTCTGAAACAGTATCATGATACAATGTTTACAACTCAGGGTCAGCCATAATTTGATGGCCTTAACCATATTTATTTATTCATTGAAAATACAATCAATGCAAAGACATTTTTTTTCGGAGGATGAAGCCCACATTGGTCTGATACCTGTGCGTGGGTAATGAATTGGATGATGGTGATTGATGAGTTGGACCTACAGTTTTAGGTGGGTTCCAAACCACCGGGAAGTGATTTTACAACAGACTGAGTACAAACTGCTCAGTTCGCAAATTTTGACTTTGCTACATTTTCCAAAACATATTTCACAGCAATATTGACTAATAACAATATTATTATTATTATTATTATTATTATTATTATTATTATTATTATTATTATTATTATTATTATTAATCATCATCATCATCATCATCATCATCATCATCATCATCATTCATTACAACCTACAAGTAACACTTATTGGATTTTGTATAAACTGTAATACTTACAAGTGATAAAACTTAGTTGTAAATTTTTATGCGACAACCAACTCTACATAAATTCTTGGATTTTTTGTTCCATAACGATCTGTGTTGCTAATATTAACTTTTTGTTGCAGTCAGTTTTATAAAACTGATTACGAATCTTTAAATTTACAACAAAAAGTTAACTCCACATACTATAGGCCTACAGATTTGCTCTCCAGCTGAAGTATATAGCTTTGTTTTCCTATACAATATATCAGCCTGCATGCTATAGGTATAGTAACCTGCTCTACTATATATAAGAACTATATATGTACCTGTTGACATAGTATTAGCGAGATAGCTTGTTGAAATGCATGCAGTTGAGCTTCTGACAACTCTGTCTGCATTCTAAACGCATAAATTGATCCTCTCCGACCATGAAACAGGTTTATTCTGCTCTAGAACATTGTCAGCCTGCAAATTTTCCGAAATCTGGTGCGTAAGGAGCCTAAATTCTTGTCTACAATGTCACTGGACCTACTAAGATAGATAGGGCCGTATTTATGAATTAACGTTGCTGCAGTTTCTCTGGACTCGAGGGGTTCTTGAAATAAATAAATACACAAATCAATTGTGGACATTAGTGGCCGTATTTATGAGCATTCCTTCAGTTTCTCTTGACTCGAGGGACTCTTGAAATAAATAGACACAAATCGTAGACAATAAAACATTAGAGGCCGTACTTATGAGCGTTCCTTCAGTTTCTCTTGACTCGAGGGACTCTTGAAATAAATAGACACAAATCGTAGACAATAAAACATTAGAGGCCGTATTTATGAGCGTTCCTTCAGTTTATTTTGACTCGAGGGACTCTTGAAATGTAATTTATTTATAATATAGGCAATTAAAGAGTCCCTTGATTCAAGAGAGGCTGAAGGAGCGGTCATAAATACGTCCCATAGAGTCGGTAACTTATGACCTTTTGAAAAATTTTAAGAAATATACTGAACCTAACACGTATTTATATATCGGGTGATTAAAAAATGATGTCCCAAATTTGAAGTACTTTAATTATAAAATCGGAAATTTGATAAGACGTTTTCACCACATATGAAAAAGGAGATTCAACATTTTCACAAACTAGTAGTTCTGTGAACAGAACCAAATTGGTCGAATTTTTTTTTAATAGAAATTTATTGCCAAACAACAAAAATAAACATACAAAGCAAACTTGAATTAGATTAAATAAGAATACATGGGCATGTAGATCAACATAAACATAATCAAGTTCACATGACATAAATTACAAAGGCACCACCAGCAAAAGTAAAAACTTGCTCGCTATGGAGGGAGTCATTATTCTAGGTTTATTGTATTTTCTGAAAATTTGATTTTTGATGATGTTGAAGATCCATCTTGTTTCCACTAATATGTAATATAAACTTAATAAAACAACTTTTGAATGGAAATTAACTCACGTTATGGCGTGACGGCCGTTTCGCTCTGTTGTCTAGAGCATCGTCAGACGACCCACAGTACACTGACTTAAGGTATGAGTTTGAGGGTTGATACATAACCCTCAAACTCATACCTTAAGTCAGTGTACTGTGGGTCGTCTGACGATGCTCTAGACAACAGTGCGAAACGGCCGTCACGCCATAACGTGAGTTAATTTCCATTCAAAAGTTGTTTTATTAAGTTTATATTAATAATTAAGATATTATGTGATTATTGTTGTAAGCTATTACTTAGTGAAATAGAGAGAAGAATGAAAATCCACATGAAAAACAAACAATAGATAAATGCATTTTTTATAGATACCAAATGAAGGCTAACTATACATCAGAAGAGATGAACTCTAGAGATGAATTAAAACAGAAACCTCTCTTCGTTCGGTCAATATTACTAAGCAATGGAACATTTATCTTAAACACTACCCAAAGCATCCCTGAAGGGGCCTTTCATTTGAACGATCACAAGAATGATAATATTATCAAATATTTAAAGAGAAATTCAATATTTTATTGTTTAAAATATTGTCAACTATTTTTTTCAGTTTTATGAAACTAGTTCACATCTTCAGTGTCAATCCTCATCTTGGACCTCTGCAGATTTCACTTGGCAGAATGATTATCGACATAATTAAGTTTCTTATCATCTATACTTTGGTACTCTTCGCTTTTGGATGTGGTAAGTATCAGTCTTACTCAATTTATAAAATTATTTGATGGTACTGAAAATTTCATAATAGACCATACTATTAGTACAAAAATCAGCTATGAATGAATTGACCTAACTTATTTAGTAATTTTATTGGGTAGAATATCTTCATTTAAAATATATTTATTTAAATTAGAATATATTTATCTGGTTTTTGAGACAAAATTGCAACGAATGCAAAGATGCAACAGACAGTCTAAAACTGCTCTCTTCTCAAATTTGTGAAGGCAAACTGAGCAATTAATGTATAAAAGCTGAAAATATCAATAATAAAGTTATAAGGGCAATAAATAATCATAAAGATCACAGTATTTTAAATTTAGAAACAAAAATTTATAACGAATTTATTCTAAATTTTTTAGTTGATACTGTAAATATATTCATTACAATTAATAATTCATTATAGCTTTAATGTGGTATTACAATAAATTAGCTATTAATAAATTGGTCAAATATAAAGGCAATGGATAATAAAACTATAAAAAACTGGAAATATCTGTTATAAAATCATAAATGCAATAAATTTGATAGTCAAGAAGCCTGCAGTATTTTGAAACTGGGAAGAATAATCTCTAATTAATTTTTACTTCATTCAATAACTCATTATTTTAGCAGTATTTTGAAACTGGGAAGAATAATCTCTAATTAATTTTTACTTCATTCAATAACTCATTATTTTAGCAGTATTTTGAAACTGGGAAGAATAATCTCTAATTAATTTTTACTTCATTCAATAACTCATTATTTTAGCAGTATTTTGAAACTGGGAAGAATAATCTCTAATTAATTTTTACTTCATTCAATAACTCATTATTTTAGCAGTATTTTGAAACTGGGAAGAATAATCTCTAATTAATTTTTACTTCATTCAATAACTCATTATACTGAAAATTTAATACAATACATAGTCTATGAAACATATAATCATGATTATTGCAGGTTGAAGTAAAAATTACTTTATATTATTGTGAAATTCGCAATATCAATATTGTTTGAAATACACTTTATAAAAGGTAATTTTAGGAATCACATTGATAGAGTATAATTCACCTTGTTAAAGTAATTTTTACAGTATAAGATTGTAAATTACAACAAACAAGAGGTTTTTAGTACCTTACATGGTAAATTCGCTAAATACCTTTTATTTTTGTGTCTTTCGCCATTTTAAAAGGTAAAAACTACTTTATAAAATTGGAATAGATACCTTTATTCAGTACTAATCACCTTTAAAATGAGATTTTCACCAAAAAATGATTTACCGGTACCTACAAAAAAGGTAATTTCTAATAGGCAATTTTCCCTCAGTCCATGATTTGAATCATGACCTAGAAGCATTTGGACTCTTATTTTGAAATTTAATAATAACTTTGAGACAGTTTTAGGCTTCAAAGCATTAACTTTGTTCATTTACATTCATTTGCATGTAACCTGCATTAATGATTGGATGAATATTTGAATAAATGGATGCAAATATTTAATTTACTTGAACAATTATGTCGTGAATCATCAAATACCGGTACTTCACGATATATGCTTGGTATCAAATTCCTTAATATTATATAACAATAATATTGAAAAAATTTCAAAAATTGTCAATTAATAAATTCATTTGATTTTTTCCTATAAATAAATGCCATAATAATTGTTTTTGCAATTACCAGGTCTCAACCAGCTACTGTGGTACTACTCAGACTTGGAAAGACATAAGTGCTACCATTTGCCATCAGGACTACCAGATTTTGATAATCAAGACAGGGCTTGTACAGTATGGAGAAGATTCACTAAGTAAGAACCAGCTTAATTTTATCTAGCTTTATCCTAATTAGTCCATTATTCAAACAATAGATATTCTAATATTTTTATTATAAAACAGCTCAATCATATTTTTTCGGAGGATGAAGCCCACATAGGTTTGAGACCTGTGCGTGGTTAATGAATTGGATAATGGTGATTGATGAGTTGGACTTACAGTTTTAGGTGGGTTCTGGACCACCGGGAAGTGATTTTACAGCAGAGAACAGAGTCTTTTTTGCTGGCCATTCCAATCGGTCACCATTACAAAGATGGCCCAGGAGTTACGCAGCTTATCTCTGATTGAAGAGATACCTGCTACGGCACTCGGCTATCACTTACCTAAACTATATACTATTCCATTCATGTATCTTGAAAAATCAATCGGATCATGTACTATTGTAGCTATGATATTGATTTGCTAATATTATGAGGAAAAATTTAGAAAAATATGTTTTTTCTCTATCTTATTATTGATGTTAATATTATTATAGTATTGACATTGTTATTAATATTATTATACTTATTCATTGATATTATTATACTATGTTTATAATTCACACGAGTGTGTGAATGTGTGCACGCATGAGAGGTTTCAGTAAGCTATTATGATTTATTATGTATTGAAGTGCTCCCACACAGGTTTTCCTATAGAGAAACACATATTTGAAGATAAGTTGATTTTGTTTTATTTTATAATTGATTGATTTAATTTTAATTTTTTTCAATAAATTTGAAATTTGAATTTGAAAAAATATCAAAAATAATTCTACATCAAACTGGTAGCACAGTTGATTGTAGCGCTTGTCGGCGATAAGATAAGGCTCTGGCTGGTTTCGATTTCTGCAGCTTTGGGTTCGAGTCTCAATCAGCTATGGGTGTTTCTCTTCATGACCTATGTTTCTTGACTTATGTTTCAATGTAACTTCATCTGTTATGACTGAGACGGTGACAGTGATTATTTTGTATTTCGATATTTATTGAATTGACGTTAGCAAAACATTCAAAACAAAGTTATTATCATTCACCCATTCACCTCATTACCCACGCACAAGCCTCCAGAGTCGTGGGCATCATCCGCAATAAAAAATATATACTCAATGTTTGTCTGGCCCCAAAGAGGCACATTGAAGGAATTTGAAGATGAGGTTTCATAATGTTCCATTGTTTTTGATCACCATTTTTCTATTTTTATAACTTTTAATTGTTTATAAAAGATTCTTCTCGTTATTCTCCCATCCATATAACTCTCAATATTGTTCTCCTATAGTATTAATTTTCCAAATAAATTTTGTTTTTGTTGTGCATGAAAATCAAGAGTCAGTTTCATTGAGAATGAGCTGAATGATGTTTTCAAAATATTTTGTTGCTTCTCCCTGCTTAGTATCTTTCTATTATTTTTTTAAATTTCTGTGTTATTCATTATGTAAAAGTAGCTGTTATTGATTATTATCAGTAGGTTAAAAATGGGCATTTTGGCACACCCCCCCCCTAACCCCCCCTCCCCCCCTCCACCACCAAACCGGAAGTAATATGACAGACCGGAAGTCCAAACCGGAAGTAATATGACAGACCGGAAGTCCAAACCGGAAGTAATATGACAGACCGGAAGTCCAAACCGGAAGTAACATGACAGACCGGAAGTCCAAACCGGAAGTAATATGACAGACCGGAAGTAATATGACAGACCGGAAGTCCAAACCGGAAGTAATATGACAGACCGGAAGTCCAAACCGGAAGTCAAACCGGAAGTAATATGACAGACTGGAAGTCAAACCGGAAGTCAAACCTGAAGTCAAACCGGAAGTCCAAACCGGAAGTCCAAACCGGAAGTCAAACCGGAAGTCAAACCGGAAGTCAAACCGGAAGTCAAACTGGAAGTCAAACCGGAAGTCAAACCGGAAGTCAAACCAGAAGTAAAACAACGGACCGGAAGTCAAACCGGAAGTCAAACCGGAAGTCAAACCGGAAGTGATAAATGGCCCCTCCCACCCGAAAAATGACCCCCCCTTCCCCGAAAAGTGGACCCCCCTGTCCTAAAAGTGGACCCCCCCCTGTCCAAAAAGTGGACCCCCCCCCTGTCCAAAAAGTGACCCCCTCTTCTTAAAAGTGGCCCCCCCTCCCCCTAAAAGTGACCCCCCTCTCCCTAAAAATGACCCCCTCATCCTAAAAGTGGACCCCCTCTGCCGAAAAATGGTTCCCCTTACCCTAAAAGTGGTTCCTCTGTCCCAAAAATGGTACCCCTCACCCTAAAAGTTAACCCCCTCATCCTAAAAATGGTACCCCTCAACCTTAAAATGGTACCCCTCACCCTAAAAGTGGACCCCTCACCCGAAAAATGACTCCCATTACCGAAAAGTGGCCCCCCTCTCCCGAAAAGTTGACCCCTTCATCCTAAAAACGGTTCCCCTCTCCCTTAAAGTGCTCCCCCTTGCCCGAAAAGTGATCCCCTCATCCTAAAAACGGTCCCCCTCTCCCTAAATGTGGACCCCTCATCCTAAAAAAGGTCCCCCCTTACCCGAAAGATGACCCCCTTAAAAGTGGTCCTCCTCTTCCTGAAATTCCAATGGATAGGTTTCAATGAGAAAGAGAGAGAGATCCTCCATCACCAACCTTCTCATTCCAGTTGTGTCTGCTTGTGACCATGACTCATTACTTTGGGATCCACTTGGGTAGCCCATAGCATGACTATGCATATTCAATACTGATAGGCCAAGGTCAGGGGCCTTGGGTGGGGCTGGACTATAACATATAAAGAATGATTTATAGACTTAGTCATATTCTGGGGCTAGGGCATCTGGGGAATTTGCTGGACTATAACCTATTAAGAATGATCTCTAGACTTAGTCATACACTGAGGCTAGGGACATGTGGGGAGGGGCATGTAGGGAATTTGCTGGACTATGAAAAATGATCTCTAGACTTAGTCATACATGAGGCATGTGGGGAGGGGCATGGGGGGAGTTTGCTGGACTATAAAGAATGATCTCTAGACTTAGTCATACATGAGGCATGTGGGGAGGAGCATGTAGGGAATTTGCTGGACTATAAAGAATGATCTCTAGACTTAATCATACATGGGAGCATGTGGGGAGGGGCATGTGGGGAGTTTGCTGGACTATAACCTATAAGGATCCCATCCAATACCCCGCCTCACTAGCCTACTGGCCTTGGCATTCTGTATGACGTCATTCCAATGCAGGAGAAGCCCATAGCATGACACCCCCAAGAAACTCTGACCCATATGCATGTGCATGCTATCCTTGTGCTCCCCTTAAAGCCCCTAATGTCACTCTTAATACCCCTAGTGTTTCCCTAGTGCCCCTCTTAATGCCCCTACTGTTTCCCTAGTACCCCTCTTAATACCCCTAGTGCCCCCCTTAATGCCCCTACTTTTTTTCCCTAGTGCCCCTCTTAATGTCCCTAGTGTTTCCCTAGTGCCCTCTTAATACCCCTAGTTTATCCCTAGTGCCCCAATTAATGCCCCTAGTGCTCCCCTAGTGCTCCCCTAGTGCGCCCCTAGTGCTCCCCTAGTGCTCCCTAGTGCGCCCCTAGTGCGCCCCTAGTGCTCCCCTAGTGCTCCCCTAGTGCGCCCCTAGTGCTCCCCTAGTGCTCCCCTAGTGCGCCCCTAGTGCTCCCCTAGTGCGCCCCTAGTGCTCCCCTAGTGCGCCCCTAGTGCTCCCCTGGTGCTCCCCTAGTACCCCACCTAATGCCCCTAGTGCGCCCCTAGTGCCCCCTAGTGCGCCCCTAGTGCTCCCCTAGTGCGCCCCTAGTGCTCCCCTAGTGCGCCCCTAGTGCTCCCCTAGTGCTCCCCTAGTGCTCCCTAGTGCGCCCCTACTCAGCTGCACCTTATACTCTAGGAGGGAAGTGGTGGGGTAAATGATGACACAATATTCACATTTCATTCTTTATTGACAAAAACAAACTTCTACAGAAATGTCTATCTTTTTGTAATGCTTGCATAATCCAATTGTGCAGGATGTTTACTACATTGAGTGCAAAAAGAATTGATGGTACATCCAAGCGTCCTCGTCCTCCATTGTCACCAGCCAGCTTCACAGCCTCCAAGTAGACGAGCAGGTAATGTTCCGGGCAGTAGACTGTAGTAGTCTTCATCAGCACCTCCAAGTTGGGCATCTCATGGAATAGGTAGAGTGAACTCAGGTCCACATTCTCCTTATGGTCCAGCTGCAGTAGCAATTCCAGCAGGGAAATCTTCTAATATCCGTGGACCATGATCTTGATTGGTCATCCTGAGTCACTGTTCTTGTGCAGCCATCTTCCAACTGTGTCACATACAATTTTCCTCAATTGCAGTCCATGTTTAGCTCTTTGTAATTGATTGCTTTCAACCAGTTTGCTCGCCTTTATATCCTCCACCACTCTCTCTAGGCCGATTGAACAAGACCAGTCATTGGCTGATACTCCTTAACCACTTTGTGTATCAGCAGACAATAGGCACGTGTATTTCCTGGAATGTTTTCACTTGCTTCAAACTCAACTCTGATGTCAATGCTTCCTGTCTTGAGCGATTCGTTTTGACGTGAACAGTCAATGGGAAACAGTAACATCTTACCATCCCGCACAGCATGTTTCTCAAAAAGTGGGTTGCCTGCTCAAGCATCATCACAATTGTAGACTCCATTGAATGCTGCATACATATTGTACACTTGGTTATCGTCACCATTGATGCTTTCATACGGATAGTACTTGTTGTTCAAGAACACTCGAACGTCTTTCATTTTGCACATGTCAAAGTATGAGCTATTCACAGTAGCCGCTCCTCTTCTTCCAGTCTGCAGTCCAATCACAATGTATCTTGGCTTCTCCAGCTGAGTAGTCGACTTGACTGTCCATGTATGTTTTGTGGTCTGTGGCAAAGATGGATACTCGTACAGTTCCCAATGTCGGAATGGCATTGAGATGGGCGTGTTGTTTTGCACCAGTCTCAGCAAACGCAATTGTTCCTCACCAGACACCTCTACATAGGGCATCCTCCACACCAGTTTCTCAATTGTGACCTTGCCTGCTGCATTCAAACAGTCTAAAGTGTCGGCACTGCGTCTCAGCACCAGCTCCTGTTTCACATTCAGCATAATCTGCCTATAGTCCTCGGCAAAGCCCAACAGGTATCTAAGTGGCACATTCATGATGGTTGTGTTGGTACCATCAGCATCAAACGTGCCAAACCCTGCCTTGGCATCATACCTGTAGCCGGCTCCATCCATCTTGAGCTGTTCTTCCCGCTCAAATGTCATGGCGTTCTTCATCAAGCTGGCAATGCCGGGGCTACGTATTCTGTCCACTACAACTCCATTGATCTCGTAGCGTATCTCCGAAAACAGGTGGGCAAAGAATCCGGAAACACAAGGTGAGCCTCCCAAGGTTGCATTTGCTGCATTGCTCACCCTGTACTCCATGTGCAGATAGCTCTCCGATGGCAGTGTATAGATGTCCTGCTGCTGAATTGATATCCGAATCTCATCATTGGCACCAAAGCCTGTAGTATATGGTGCATGAGAATGATATTCATAGCCAGTGATGCTATTGTCTTCTGAAGGGCCACCACTTGTCACATCCAAAACTCCCATTTTCCACTGTTGTTGTCGTGGTCTTCCTCCTCTTATAACTCGATAGCCTTTCTTCTGCAGATATTTGATGCTGCTTGATGTTAACTCCACAGAGTCCAATGGTTGAATGACATCTTTCACAAATGGCGCCCTATTAATAGACTCTTGTTCTACCACCTCCATGGGGGACATTGCTGCTTCCAATCCTTGATTCCACTTGCCAAATAATAGCACCATCACTTGGGTTGTTGTCGCAAATGTAAGGTTATGTTTATCGGTTCCTCCCTAAAGTCCACCAGACGTCCGTTCTCATCAACAATCTCCAATGTAATGCTACCAATCTGCTTGGTGTCTACCGGTAAATAGATGACATTTTGTATAGTCACATTCATTTTATACCCTGGATCAACATCTGGGTAAAACTCATAGATCACGTGATCCTTGACACCATTTGAGTAGGATCCACTCACAATGTTACACTTTATACGCAACACATTGGGACGACTGATTTGCACTGTCGTGATACCTCTAGTCTCGACTTTAGCTTCTACAACTTGGTCGAATCCCAGCAGCTTTCCTATTGAATCAGGTTGTCTAAAGTCCAACATGGCGTCGCATAATACTAAGCATTTCAAGGTCGATGGGTCCACAGCCATCTGAAACTTGACTCCACGCTTCTTCATCCTTGCCTCCAACAGGTTGGCAATTGTTTGAAATTCAAAACTACCTTCTGGCAATACTACCTTTTGCCAAACCATTACTGGAGCTTTTTCTCCTCCTGCCTGGGCAGCTCTGGGCTTCCTTTGAGTACCCTGGTTAGCAGTATCACTAAACAACTGCTGAGCAAACACTTTACCTGTAACTTCCTCATGAGTCATTGCATAGTCATCCTCTGGCTTAGCTGCTGCTTTCTGGTCCACTTTTGGAGCCAGGAAATGTAGTGCATTGTTGTAGCCATTCTCAACATTTGGTATAGAGTTGCAGCTAGTAAAGCTGATGAGTCCAATTTCCCATTCGCCATTGCTTGTATCAAGTGGCGGGTAAAATTCACTTTTCAATATTGAGGTTCTACCTCCAAAGCAGAGCATCATGGTCTTGACTGCTCAGTGTACTATTACACAATGACTTGATAAGAGTATAGGCTAGAACCTTTATACTAGGTGGGTGGGAGAAATGAAAAGACAATAATTGTTGTACATTGTTATTTATTTTCATCAAGCAAAAACTTTAAACATAAATGTCCGCATATATGAGAGTGGAGATCCTCTTGCTTCTGGTCGTAGTTATACTCGATCCTTGCTGCTGGACTCGATCCTCTGTGCATGTAGTCGATAAACTCCTGCGGTGGTCTCAAATTGCCAAATCCGTCAAAGTAGCAAACGATGCCATCCTTTTTCTTCACATAGCACACCCAATGTGTGCCAGCTCCATCACTTTGGTCCAGGTTGATGATGCTACACTCTTGATCCAGTGGTCCATTGGCTGGTAGAGCATCTCGCATGAAAACTCCTCGAAATTTCTTCAGCTTGAGATGGCAGGCGTACTTGTAGAGGTCGGCATCTGTTAGCGCTCGGTCGGGTAGAGCAACAATCATCCTGTGCCGCCACATTGACGGCAATGCAACCCGTTTCCCGTCTTCTGATGTCTCAGGTACAGGCCTTGACCCTTGGTTGCTGCTGTAGTTCTCTTCCTCTGTGCAGCTCTCCTCTTCGCTCCTCCTCCAAACTTTGCCTTGGCCTTCATGATGTTGGTTACCGCTAATGCTGCAGCTCTTTCTACCAATCCAGCATCTGAAGATGTTGCCACACTCCAAGCCCATTCAGCCAAATCTCTGTCTGCTGCTGCTCTGCTCCTTGTATCACTATTCCTCGAATAGGCGATGTCATGCAGCTTGCAGGCCTGATCAAGTTTGTTGATTCCTTGATCACCTCTTGCCAATCGTTTTTCAAGCTTTGTACCTGGTCCACAGTACTGGTAGCCGGGAAGATGAAGTTCTACGGGCAGTACGTCTATCGCTTTGTTGACTATTGTTCCTGCTGCATTTGTGATTGCAGAAAGGACTCCTCTTCCTTTATACTTCTTGACTACCCCTGTACAGGCAATATTCTTCTTATTTTTCTTCCTATTCATGTCCATCTTGGTTGACATATGGCGGTGTACTGAAGCTCCTTGGCTTATGCTGCTGCTTAAATATCCTCCTCAACATCCATTGGAAGTATATGGTGTTGCATTCTTCATGGGAGCAATGTAGCCCTCCTCCACCAGCTCTTCGAGAATTGAGTTGATCTCATTCTCATATCCAGTGTTGTCAACTGCTCTTAACTGATCCAAAAGTCTCAATCTGTCCACAAGTTTGTTGGGGTCATTGTAGTAGACATATTCAATCCGGCTGCCATCTCTTGCCACCATATTGAAAGGTGCCACCAGTCCTGTTCCAGTGACTGCCATATCAGGTTTTTCTCTCACCAGCTCCATGATTGTAGTCCTGTACTTGTGACTATTATAGTTTACAATTCTACCATCGGGACTATAGTTATACCTGTAGACACTGGTCAGGTTCAACACATTCTTGTAGGTTTCTCTGTCAGCAGATGTCACTTTATCGAGGTCAGGTCGTTTCTTGAAGATCAACTCACAAACTCCAGGTGTGGCATTAAAGACCCTCTCAGCAGTGTCATCATCTGGGTCAGTCAATACAATCCTGTCTCCATCAGGTCCAAAGGTCAGCAGCTTGTTGCCAAGATAGTATTTGTTATGTATAACTCTCGGTCCAAACAACTCATCAAAGTTCCCATCTCTGTTGTCCAGTGATCCTTTGACATATTCCCCTATACTTGTTTCAGCCAGCTTGGATTGGGCAAAGCTTTCATCAAATTCTTCCTGTGTAGTATTCAACAACGTCTCAGTGTCCTCATCATCATCATTGGCTGGGTCTTCTCCATCTTGCTCAGCTGAATCAACTCCACCTTCCTCTTCTTCCTCTTCATCATCTGAAAATTTACTTCTATCTTTCCACAATTTCCGTCCCACTCTTGAAGTGCTCTCCACAGGCAACTCTCCTTCTCCTGTTCCAAATGCTTCCATGATTTCTTCTTTGTCTTCTGCAATAGGTGAAGGTATACTGGGTGGGGGCTGTTGTTGTGCCTTAGGCTTTCTTGGCAGATTCAACTGGAATGGATAAGGCAAGCCAGGTGACATTGGTGGTGTAGGAGGTACACGACTCAAGGATGAAAGAGGACGCATGAGTGGAGGTGCTGGTGCTGGTACTGGGATACGTTGCTCCATGATAATGTTTCTGATTTTCTTGAGTGGATCGGTAATTGGTTTAAAATGTTTGATGTGCTCCTCTTCCTCCAATGATCTGCCCAGTATAAACTCTTTATGCTTCCTCTTGATGTCACGTTGAAGCCGGGCTATCTCCATGATGGTTGGAGCAATGTCTTCCACAGTTTGCTTCTTATACTTTGTGTCCATCTCAGTTAACATATGGTGGAGAAATGATGCTCCTTGAGCTCTGCTCATACTTTTATAGTGTCTGCTCTATATGTTTACCGATTCATAAATAGCTTTCAGGTAATAGAATCCTTTGTTCAAGATTCTACAGGGAGCGGGTAGCCATTTTTTGGGCGAATACTCATGCCAGGCCCCCATCCAAGGCCCCTGACCTTGGCCTATCAGTATTGAATATGCATAGTCATGCTATGGGCTACCCAAGTGGATCCCAAAGTAATGAGTCATGGTCACGAGCAGACACAACTGGAATGAGAAGGTTGGTGATGGAGGATCTCTCTCTCTTTCTCATTGAAACCTATCCATTGGAATTTCAGGAAGAGGAGGACCACTTTTAAGGGGGTCATCTTTCGGGTAAGGGGGGACCTTTTTTAGGATGTCCACATTTGAGGGGTCCACATTTAGGGAGAGGGGGACCGTTTTTAGGATGAGGGGATCACTTTTCGGGCAAGGGGGAGCACTTTAAGGGAGAGGGGAACCGTTTTTAGGATGAAGGGGTCAACTTTTCGGGAGAGGGGGGCCACTTTTCGGTAATGGGAGTCATTTTTCGGGTGAGGGGTCCACTTTTAGGGTGAGGGGTACCATTTTAAGGATGAGGGGTACCATTTTTAGGATGAGGGGGTTAACTTTTAGGGTGAGGGGTACCATTTTTGGGACAGAGGAACCACTTTTAGGGTAAGGGGAACCATTTTTCGGCAGAGGGGGTCCACTTTTAGGATGAGGGGGTCATTTTTAGGGAGAGGGGGGTCACTTTTAGGGGGAGGGGGGGGCCACTTTTAAGAAGAGGGGGTCACTTTTTGGACAGGGGGGGGGTCCACTTTTTGGACAGGGGGGGGTCCACTTTTAGGACAGGGGGGTCCACTTTTCGGGGAAGGGGGGGTCATTTTTCGGGTGGGAGGGGCCATTTATCACTTCTGGTTTGACTTCCGGTTTGACTTCCGGTCCGTTGTATTACTTCTGGTTTGACTTCCGGTTTGACTTCCGGTTTGACTTCCAGTTTGACTTCCGGTTTGACTTCCGGTTTGACTTCCAGTTTGACTTCCGGTTTGACTTCCGGTTTGACTTCCGGTCTGTCATATTACTTCCGGTTTGACTTCCGGTTTGACTTCCGGTTTGACTTCCGGTCTGTCATATTACTTCCGGTTTGACTTCCGGTTTGGACTTCCGGTCTGTCATATTACTTCCGGTTTGGACTTCCGGTCTGTCATATTACTTCCGGTTTGGACTTCCGGTCTGTCATATTACTTCCGGTTTGGACTTCCGGTCTGTCATGTTACTTCCGGTTTGGACTTCCGGTCTGTCATATTACTTCCGGTTTGGACTTCCGGTCTGTCATATTACTTCCGGTTTGGACTTCCGGTCTGTCATATTACTTCCGGTTTGGGGGGGGGGGGGGGGGGGAGGGGGGGGGGTTAGGGGGGGGTGTGCCAAAATGCCCATTTTTAACCTACTATTATTGATCTCGACCACAATGCTAGTATTGTTATTATTATTAATATTATAATCACCAATACTAAGTCTGAACAATACTATTTTTCCTGAACAATTATTTGACTTGGATATCAGGACTGACAAGAATTAGCGTTGCATAAAATTTTATTCACATATCAGGAGATTTCGAATGTGCTCCAATCCTCCAATATACACACGAGAAGCTAATGCAAAAGTTTATGATATACGGAAATCCAGGCTAAGACTGTATTAGCAACGCATCTCAGTAATCTGACAACGTCGACATTCATCAAAGACTTGGCTGAAATTTCCAAGTATCGAACAGTTGGAAAGCGAAAGATGTATTGACTGATCAAAACACTTACTGTAGTATTCATATAACTTGGCAGCGTGTAGCAGATGGGACATGCTACATCTGAACCCAGCTTACTGCTGCCAAGTTATATGAAAACTACAGTACACTACAGTACACTCTTAAGTCCCAACTCCGCCTAATAAAGCATATTTTCATTTCATTTCATTTCATTTCACTCTTTAAACCTCAAAACAGAATTATCAGTTGCAATATTTCATGCACGTGAATAAATAAATAAATAGCTTTATTTCCACATCGTTTAAAAAACTTTTAAAATTAGATCATGAAAATTGCATAATTTTCTATTTTCTCTTATGTAAAGTATGTGAATAGTCAAGATTCAGTATATTTCAGTGGCAATAATCCAGAATAAACTTGGCGGGGTAGAAATTTCTTGTGAATTTCAATCAAGTATCAGTTTTTAATTACTATTATTATTGAAGTTCACTCAAGAAATAACTTTACAATCTAATATCAAAACTGACACTGTATTTCAATTTAATATATGATTTTCACTCGCTTTACTTGAGATACTGGAGGGATGCATTTCACTTCTGAAGAGAGGCAGATGAAGCTTCTCTTTAGAAGTGAAATGCATCCCTCCAGTATCGCCAGAGGAAGTGAGTGGAAATCATATATTAAATAGAAATACAGTGTCCGTTTTGATATTAGATTGTACATCGAGTATTTCGTCATGGAGAACATCACAGAAATAACTTTAAATAAATAACATTATAGCACCCCTGTTATAAATATAGCTTATTCAATATAATAAATTAGAGTGTAGTGTTCAATTAGATAAATCCCATTTTATTAATGAAAAATGAGTTAACTTCCCTCAACTGTTTATTTAATTATTTATGTTTATTTTACAGTTTATTTGAAGCATCTCAGTCGCTGTTTTGGGCCAGTTTTGGATTGGTGGATTTGGTCACATTCGAAATGACAGGAATCAAGGAGTTTACACGATTTTGGGCTTTGCTAATGTTTGGATCATACTCCGTGATCAACATTATTGTCTTGCTGAACATGCTTATTGCTATGATGAGCAGCTCCTATCAGATAATTTCGGTGAGTTGGTAATATCTTTTGCAAAATTACAACAAAAATTTAAATACTTTATTTCCAATTATAATTACATGTACTGTACAAATAAATAATTGTACATATACATTCAAGAAACTAGCGATAAGCGGAAAACTATTATTATTACTGATGATGCCCAAATGAGTCTGGAGACTTGTGCGTGGGTAATGAGGTGAATGATGAGAAACATCCATGACTGAATGGGATTCGAACTGAAGGCTGTAGGAAACGAAGCCAGCCAGAGCCTTATCTTATCACAGACAAGCGCTCCAACCAACTGCGCTATCGGAGCCACCATTTGAATTATACTGTATATTCAAGTCATCTCGGTGGCGTAACTATGGTGGGGGGGGGGGATTAAACCCTCCCCCGCCCAAGAAATCCAGTGACAAAAAAATTGGAATTTTAGCTGGCTTTCTAAGACAATTTTTGACAAAAGAGTTAAATAATTTGTATGAAGACGCTAAAAATGTGTTTTGGGGAGATTATTTTTATTAATTTATTCGAAAAAAATTTCGGTGGAGTATTACCGACCCCCTCTTTTAGAATTTTAAGAAAATAAATGTCCAAGTACGGTAGCAGTTGTAATGCTTTGCATTGTAATGGGAGATCAAAAATAGCAATGTAAAATTTTCAAGTAGGCCTGCTTCAATTTTTTTTTAGGCTACTGATAAAATATGAGGGTTCCGATCTTCCATTGACAATCAGGCAAAAACTAGATGAAATTGACGTTGGAACATAAATAAATAAATAAATAAAATTATCAATAAATATTCATTGATCTTTACAACAAAAAATGCAAAAATTAAAATAAATACAATATTCCTACATGACCTGTCCATAGCCAATACAAAAACAAAATCAATGAATCATTACTGCTTGCTGGAAGAAAGTATCTTCGTCTGCAAGCAGGAGTATATTATTATAAGCATAAATATACTTGAAATAACAGAAACAACTAATAACTCAACAAAATTACTTGTTTCACATTCACACACTCACACACACACACACCCACACACCCATGGAGCTTTAACATAACGTTGTATTCGTTGAAATGTGATCTGAATTCATGTCTAGAATCGCTAATAAGAGTTTTAAAGAGGTTATTTTTTTAAATTTTCCGGGGAAATACCCCAGAACCCTTTTTTTAGAAGAAACAGCCATGGTTTGGAACCCACCTAAAACTGTAGGTCCAGCTCATCAATCACCATCATCCAACTCATTACCCAAGCACAGGTCTCAGACCTATGTGGGCTTCGTCCTCCAAAAAAATAAAAATAAAAAATATTGACTCAATTTATTGGTAGAGGACTTTTCCGTCAGCCCCCACTTTGTGAATCCCCCCCTACACATCACTGGTCATCCCCCCCCCCCCACTGACCCACTAGTTACGCCACTGAATAATACAAGTTTTTGAATAAGTTACAAGCTCTAATTCGATTAACCAAAAAGTTACTAAAATGTACGAAGTATCATTATTTTCTTGAAATTTGGTATCCATGACGAACTGTGCATATAACTAATAATTTGTGAATAATTGCATGACTATATGCAATCTAATATTTGATTGAATAGTCGTGCAATTACAGGACTTATAAATTATCATTATTTCGTTCCAATTTTCTCCGATTTTTTTGTGTTTTCTAGGAACGGTCCGATACAGAATGGAAATTTGCCAGAACGCGTCTGTGGATGTCCTACTTTGAGGAGGGGGACACCCTCCCCCCGCCCTTCAACCTGATGCCGACGATGAAAAATCTACAGAAAATGATGGGCTGCGGAAACAAGAACAAGAAGACTGGATCAATGATGGTGGGCTATATCAGCACTCACTTTGCACTATTTTTATACTCATTTAAATTAAACATCTTTTCTTATTATCACTAACTTGTCCAGTGTTCAGAGCTCATCTGATTTTGTTGTTTTTGTCATTATTGCTAATACATTACATTAATACATTATTACACAGTATCTGTAAGCCACCCACATTTGTTGGTTTCGTCATTATCACTTACACAGTGGGTACCACCCACTGATTATAAAGTTGAGTTTCCTGTGTGAGAGAACTCTGTTAAAAGTGATCTTTTGAGTCAGAGGAAGAGGAGATGGTGGAGAAGAAAGGAGAAGCATGAGGAGGAGGAGATTGTGAAGGGGGTGGAGGAGGAGGAGGAGGAGGAGGAGGAGGTGGGGGTGGTGAAGGTGGAGGTGTTTAAAGTGACTACAGCTAAATGTAGATATTTTGAATCAGAGGAAGAGGAGATGGTGGAGAAGAAAGGAGAAGCATGAGGAGGAGGATATTGTGAAGGGGGTGGAGGAGGAGGAGGAGGTGGGGGTGGTGAAGGTGGAGTAAGAAGACGAAAAGGAGAAGGAGGAAGTGAAAATGAGGGGGGTGGTTGAAGAATAAGGAGGAGAAATAAGTAATTGTGAATTAAGAAGTAATTATGTAAAATAATCTTATTTGTATGGTCTTAACTTCATGGAAATGACAATCTCAGTGATACAATTACATGAAATGGCGAATTTTGGACAAAGATTCGTTCATTTTTGACATTTAACCAGAGAGGAGAGGATGAGAATGTGGAGGAGGCAGAGGAGAAAAGTAGTAGAACAACTACAACAACAAGAATAAGATTTATAATAAGGAATACCTCACAAAAGAGGATAAGATGAGATGATGAGTGGGTGGGTTGCGATTGCTTCCACGACTGAGCTAACAGAGTTATATATTTGCATGTCAAACGGTCAAGCACACTGCAATAAATTGTGAAGTAATCTATGATAATCTATGCTTATCAGTTCACAATGAAAAATAAGACGAAGTTGTCACAACCACATTTATTCAATATAGTGAGATACTAGTTTCAGTTGTTACATCATTATCAATCTCAAACAAACTAAAACTAAAGTAACAGTACAGAGTAGCTTAATATATAGTACATATTAAGCTGCTCTGTACAACTTCGTCTTATAAGTGATATTATATAAGATATTGGATAAGATATTATTATCTAAGGTGATATTGTGGAAGATATCCAGGAAAATGGATATCTTCCACAATATCACCTTCACCACTACAAATAAATTTATCATTCCACTCCTTCTACATCTGTGTCTGGCTACATAGGCGAGTGCGTATACTATCCAGCACAACCCTGAGCTACTTCCTGCGTCCAAGAGATCATTTGAGTCGTTTGCTTATTTTTATTTATCTTTTTTTTGAAAATTACGTCTTGAAAACTCCAGACAAGGTATATAAGACAAGTCAGATCAACAATAAAATATAACATAACCATAGTTACAATTTCAAATAGTGGTGGTGAGGCTCAAAGTAAGATCAACAATAATTTACAATATTACTATCATTATACACTTATTACCGTAGTTACAATTTAAAATAGTTTAGGTGTAACTCAATTTTGGTCTGATAAACGTTTTCCATTATTTTTTTATGGTTTTTAATCATGCAAATCTCTCCACCGATCCTTCATTGAAATGTCTGCTACGATGTCATCTTGAATGTCATCCGGTTGTTGCCAACTGTACGACACAGAAATTTGCATTTTCGGAAATCCTTGATGAGGTTGGCAGCCGTGATTGCATTCACAATGCATGCATTCATCTACTGGCACACCGATACAGTCCATTGCCATAGAATACATTCTGAGGGTCAGCCCTTCAACCCTTCACAGCCCTTAATAGGAATGAAGGGCACCTACACTATCAACCCTGTGGCATAGCTCTCTGTAAAGGCTTGCAATTCCCCTGATTTGTAAAGACCCTAATTCTATGTCGGTTGCCTAGCAACGAGCATAAACAGCTTTTAGTGGTAAACTATTGCTCGTTTGAATGCATTTGAAAATAGAAGACACTGTTCTCTGCTGAAAATCACTTCCCGGTGGTTCGGAACCCACCTAAAACTGTAGGTCCAACTCATAAATCACTATCATCCAACTCATTACCCACGCACAGGTCTCAGGCCTATGTGGGCTTCATCCTCAAAAAAAAAACAAGAAATCTAAAGTAGAAAAATCCATACAATAGCTGATTTGGTTGGGGCTTTAGAAATATACGTCACATAAGTCACATATTAGGTATGCTATCTTAGTATGGGGTAATTCATGAAAAAATACCTTCATAGGGTGTTTAAGATCCAAAAAAAAAAACTGTTAGCTGTATTGAAAGAGTAAATAGATTAGATTCATGTAGGCCGTTGTTCAAGACACTTGGTCTCCTAACTGTACCCTGCTTATATGTGTATGAAGCTACTTTATATGTAAAAACGAATGATATTAACCAAAATCTTGATGTACATGATTATAATACAAGAAGCCGAGGAGATTATCACTTGGTGAGTCACAATAGTAGCTTATTCAAACAAAAACCTAGTTATATTGGTAGGAAATTCTACAACAAGCTACCGCAGTTTTTAAAGAGTCTTGAAAATATAGAAATATTTCAAAGCAATTGAAGAAATATTTAGTTGATAAAGCTTTTTATAGTGTACAAGAGTTCCTTTCACATCAAAATTAAGCCTCACCTCAACTAATTGAAGTAATTATGGTATCTAGTGTATAATATTGTTGATCTGACTTGTCTTATACTCCTTAACTGGAGTCTCCAAGACGTAGTCTACAAAAAAAAAAAAAGGAAACTACAAAAAGCTACCGCAGTTTTAAAAGAGTCTTGTAAATATAGAAATATTTTAAAAAAATGAAAAAATATTTAGTTGATAAAGCTTTTTATAGTGTGCAAGAGTTCCTTCACATCAAAATTAAGCCTTACTTAACTAATATTGATATAGTAATAAATTAAGGTAACTAGATTGCATAATTGTTAATCTGACTTGTCTTATACTCCTTAACTGGAGTCACCAAGACGTAGCCTACAAAAAAAAAAAAGATTTAGGAGTAACAGGGAATTTTAATGTAGCATAATTAAAAGAATAACTGATGTCTTTTCAATTTGATATGATATATTATTATACTGCATTAATTATTATTCTATTTTTCTGTACCCCACACTATTTACGGTAAATTATTTAAAGAGAATAAATTGAAATTGAGTTGAAAAAATGCCATAAAGATTCAATACAGGAATTTATTGTTAATTAAGAAGTTTTCCATGTAAACTCTTTCCTTATAATTTATTTGTAATTGTAACAGAGTTTCTTTGCTATTTAATTTTAAGCAAATTACTGTAGTATTCATATAACTTGGCAGCGTGTAGCAGATGGGACATGCTATATCTGAACCCAACATACTGCTGCCAAGTTATATGAAAACTACAGTAGCTTCTTGTACTCGTTATAATAAGAGTGTCAATCTGTATTTAGGAGTCAATCTTTAAAGGCCGTATTAATTAACGTTCCTTCACTGACTCTGAGTCATACCTTGACTCGAGGGAATCTCGAAATATCAATACCTTACATTATAAGATTACCTCGAGTCAAGAGACACTTGAGGAACGTTCATGAGCACGACCCTGAATGTAGTGGAGTGTGATAATTATTATTTTAATTGCTCTATTTAAATTTTTATCATGTTCATCAATTTCCCTAACTAAATTTTTAAAAAATCTTTATATTTATTTGCAGAAAAAGTCGCAAGCCAAGGCCCAGGAAAGACACACGGCAATAATGAGAATGCTGATTAAGCGTTATGTGGTCTCCGAACAGAGAAAGAGGTTCGATTTTGGCATCACGGAGGATGACGTCATGGAAATCCGACAGGACATCTCCACTCTGCGCTACGAATTGATTGACATTTTCAAAACTAATGGAATGAAATGTCCACAAGCCAATAAGGCTGATCGTAAGTATTAATTTGTTGTTTTTTTTTTAGCACAAATAATTAGGAGACTTTGAAAAACGTTGGGGAAAACCACGAAAAGATGATGAATTATTTCGTTATCGACTATCGATTTTCTCAGTCGATTATTTCGTTGGGACTACATGCGGAAGTGCAACCAATGAATATAGAAACTATTTAATATAGTATCTGTATTCATTGGTTCAACCGTCACTTCTGTTGTTTCTCTTCGTTCCTTCCTTCCTTCTTTCTGTTTTTCTTCTTTCCTCTTTTTCTTTCGCCATCCTTTTCCTCCTTCTTTTCTTCTCTTCCCTCTTCCTCATCCTTTTATTCATACTAACATACACGTTGATATCGCTGTGTCCTCACAAATCATCATTATATTTCCCATTAATCATCATTATTAGAAGCGTAATGTATCCCTCCTGGACCCTCTCTGTGAGGGTGACCGATTGAATTGGCCAGCAGAAAAGTCTCAGCTCTCTACTGTAAAATCACTTCCCGGTGGTTCGTAACCCACCTGAAACTGTAAGTCCAACTCATCAATCACCTTCATCCAACTCATTACCCACGCACAGGTCTTCGGCCTATGAAGGATGAAGTCCTTCAAAAAAAAGTCAGTATGTGAGTGAAAACCATAATTTGAATAGAAATACAGTGTCAGTTTTGATATTAGATTGTTCATCAAGTATTCCGTCATGGAAAACATCGCAGATTATAAATTTTCATTCATTTTCCTAATAGCAGGGGACTGAGCTTCGCTGGGTGGGAGGGGGGAGGAGTTTAGCAGCCTATGCCTGAAAATTTTATGATTTTAAATTTTTTCTATTGCAGTCTCTCACTGTCTCTATTATAACCTGCACGGTCCCCTGTCAAGAGGAAATATTTCCGGCAGATTTATGGATGAAACTCAGTAAAATGATAACTCACTCGACCTCTCTGCTTACTGTTTGCAGCATGTAGCTATATATATATATATATGCATTATCTATGTGTGTAGCGCATATTGAAGCGAGGCTGTAACATATAGAATAATGTCAAACCATAATATAATAATGATATAACTAAAAATTCATTGTGACTCTTGCATATATTATAGAGGAACAAAACCGTCAGTGCATTTTTATATGACAAACCAGGTAATTACCAAAGTTTTTTTTTGTTTTTTAATACACAAAAAAATTTCACAAAGAAAAGCCATTTGCACTGAGCTTTGATTCTCCAGTCGGAAAGTGATTCTCCAGTTCTCCATGTAGGAAACATGACTGTTAGGCTCCAACTACATGGTACTTTGTAAGTTTTGGCGTTCCAGGCAGCGTAAATAACGTCGCAAGAAAGCCTACCATCTGAATAAAATTATTGCTCTTTCTATCAGCTGTTCCCTAGAGGATAGATTTTCCCTTATTGTGTCCTTCAGAAAGTTTTTACTGGAATGAGAGTCGGAGAAATCTTATTTATGCACCAAAATGCCCCTACATTCGCAAATTCATCAAAGTTGTTAGAGTTGTTTTTGAGCCCCATTGGACAAGTGTATGTATGTGTGCAATTGGGAATCGCTTGTTCAATATTATAGGATAAATATATGTGAAGTGTTCAACTAACTCTGAAGGTGATGAAAAATTAGTAGATTTCTCTACCAGGCTGGTCTTTCAATAATTGAAATTCATAGTTGAATTTTTTGTGTTTTTGTGCTTGTTAATAATAGTTATTATTTTTAATATTGTATTCTCTCCATTTCATTTCCCTTATTTCCTTTTCCCCATTTCCTCCCCTTATTTTCTTCTTCCTCTAAGAATAGAATAGAATCCTCTTAAAATTCGTTATATTGATTTCTATCACTCAATTTTGTTATTTTTATTATAATATTTATTTTTTTCAGTTTGTGGCAAAAAAGGCAGAGTAATGGAAAGACGCCTCATGAATGACTTCCACATTGGAATAGTTGAGGGCATTGTCAATGAAGCAATCAAATCAGACAAAGGACCCAAGGACATTTTCGGCAAAATAGCAAAGGCTATTGGAAGGAAAGCACAGGTTGGTTCAGGAAAGAAAGGAAAAGATTGGAATGCAATGGTGCGTCAAAGTCAGATGATCAAGGATCCCATCGGAAGCACCACAGAAGCCAGGTGCCGACAATCCCGAAGGCAGAGTGCCAGAAGACATATCATTGATCACCAAAATGATGCCATCCAAAATATGGACCCTGAAAGGATCATCGATTACAACCCAAAACTCAAGGAATTCACACCAGCTACTCGGGTTGCATATGCAAAGTTCAAAATAAAGAAGATACAACAAGAGTATGAAACTAAAGAAGATGGAGATGGTGGAGCATCTACTAGTGGAACAGAAGATCAAGATCCTGCAACAGTTACAACAGCCAATGAGAGAGGTTCTTCAATTGTACGTCCCAGACCAAGATCACAAAAAAGTCTTTCACAACCTTCAACATCTTCATTCAAGGATTTAGGAGGACAAACTCCTTTCAGACCCAAAACACCTATTGAAGAAGATCCTCGTGAAGGTGCAACCACTCCTGACCCTAGAAAAACACCTACCAGGAAGTCACCTGATTCTAAACCTGGTTCTGCAACATCTTTAGATCCTAAATCTGCAGCATCTGGAGGGCAAAAATCTAGTTTTGCAACACCTGCAGATCCTAAATCTAGTTCTGCAACAACTGCTGATCCTAAATCTAGCTCTGCAGGTTCTAAATCCACTCCCACAACATCTATTGAACCAAAATTGACATCTGCAGAAGCAAAACCATCATCCTCAGAATTGAAACCATCCACTACATCATCAACTGCTCCCACACCTCCTCCAAGATCTCCAGCTCCTTCTCCTGGTCCTAGCTCACAAAAGAAACCTGATGAAGCAAAGAAGGATGAAGGAGGATCATGCAAACCAGAGCAGAAGAAGGATGGTGATAAAAAGGACAAAGACAAAGATGATGAATCAAGGAGGCCTGTCACTGGTATTACAAAAGCTACTGGTAAATCAAAAATAACTGGACAGGTTATGTCTGGTTGGATTTAAGATTTATGAATTCCTAAAATATAAAATTTAGTGAAATTAGACAGATTTCCTTGTTTTTAACCGACTCTAAAAGGAGGAGGTTCTCAATTCAACCTGTTTTATTATTATTATTATTATTATTATTATTATTATTATTATTATTATTATTATTATTATTATTATTATTATCATTATTATTATTATTACGTATTATTATTAAAGTCACTTGACAAACGTTGTGTTGCATTTTATAATTTCTGTTTGTTGTGTGCTTTGTTGAAATAAAAAAAAATTATTATTATTCTTATTATTATTATTATTATTATTATTATTATTACTATTATTATTATTCTTATTATTCTCATTATTATTATTATTATTATTATTATTATTATTATTATTATTATTATTATTATTGTCATTATTATTATTATTATTATTAATATTGATCTACAAATGATTTACTTCAACAATTAACTTGAAACTTAAGTGTACAGTTACCGGAATAATTTTAGTTTTTGCATACAGTTCCAATATCATAAAGCCATGGTTCACCATGATCCAACAGCTGAATGAATAACTCAACTATTTTAATAAGTTAATAATATATGGAGGTTCATGATTTTTGGCTAATTTTGTGCTGTGCATAGCATTATATTATAGAAACTTATACATAGCATATTTTAAGAAGCTTAAATTTTTTGCAAATTAAAATTCAATTTACTGTTAGTTCATAGCGTACCGTTATGATATCGTAAGTTGTGTAAAATCTCTCAAATAAATGCCCACAAAAACGCCGTCCAAGATTTGAATGAGTACTGTATTGTTGAAAAATAATTGAACCCAGTTCTCAAATTCCAATCTATGTGATAAATTACTAAATGTGTGTTTCTCCCTCGTGGTAAACTAGGTACTGAATATTTTATTATCTTTTTCAAGATAAATTTCAGAAAGAGTATTGATATCGGTCCAGAAGAAGACACTGATTTCGATAGAGCACTCTCGTAGACTAGCCTAGGTACTTGTTACACGAGTGTAGACTTGTAAGGCAATGGTATAATTTTGGCCTACTAAAGAGGTCTATTGCAATAAGTATCTACGTCTGGATGGGCCATCTTTATACCTACTTCAATTTTCAAAATGTCACTTATTTGGCGTAAACAATGAATTTAATTTGGTTGAGAATTTGGTTGAATGGTTGAATGTAATTTCTTCAATATAACTACTATGTGATTTTCTGATATTTTATTTTTATTTGTGATTTATGTCTTTATTGTAGAAATTTATAAATAATTATTGTTTGTTATCACTTAATAAAAGCTATGGTGAACGTTGACTTCAATCCTTTGTCTAATTCTTACTGAAAGTACAGAGGAATAGAAGCAATATATTGTTTTTCCACTGCGGTGAACATTAAATAATCCCTTTACTTGAATAACTCGTGAATTACTTTTTTTTTTTTTTTTTAGATTACGTCTTGGAGACTCCAGTTAAGGAGTATAAGACAAGTCAAATCAACAATATTATACACTAT
Source organism: Conomelus anceps (assembly GCA_948455865.1). NCBI lineage: Eukaryota > Metazoa > Arthropoda > Insecta > Hemiptera > Delphacidae > Conomelus > Conomelus anceps. Next base: position 32,816,429 of record OX418227.1, on the reverse strand, counting down.
ATTACATAATTACTTCAATTAGTTGAGGTGAGGCTTAATTTTGATGTGAAAGGAACTCTTGTACACTATAAAAAGCTCTATCAACTAAATATTTCTTCAATTGTTTTTTAAATATTTCTATATTTTCAAGACTCTTCAAAAACTGCGGTAGCTTGTTGTAGAATTTCCTACCAATATAACTAGGTTTTTGTTTGAATAAGCTACTATTGTGACTCACCAAGTGATAATCTCCTCGGCTTCTTGTATTATAATCATGTACATCAAGATTTTGGTTAATATCATTAGTTTTTACATATAAAGTAGCTTCATACACACATAAGCAGGGTACAGTTAGGAGACCAAATCTCTTGAACAACGGCCTACATGAATCTAATCTATTTACTCTTTCTATACACCTAACCGCTTTCTTTTGGATCTTAAACACCCTATCAAGATTTTGTTTTGATGAATTACCCCATACTAAGATAGCATACCTAATATGTGACAGTAAGAGCCCATGGTAAGCTGTAAAAAGTAACTTTTTGTCATTCAATCTAGCGATTGATCTAAGAATTGATTGATAAAAGATAGTTCTACTCAGCTTCAATACTAAGATAGATCATCCATGGGAAACTGTATTTTGAAAAAATGACGTTCAATAATTATAATATTGTATGATGTTTAACAATTATTAAATTAATTTGGAAGCAATCTAGTACTACTTTTATGAATTTAAAGATTGAAGAATAATGTGTATGGTTGTAATTTCTAGTACTATAAATTATTATTCTAAAATATCCTATAATCACATTAGATAACTCAATAATTACCAATTATTATTTATTCATTCATTAGAATACAACATCTTTTTATTGAAGACAAAATTATTTAAACATTTTTTTTTTTTTTTTTTTGAGGATGAAGCCCACATAGGTCTGAGACCTGTGCGTGGGTAATGAGTTGGATGATGGTGATTGATGAGTTGGACCCACAGTTTTAGGTGGGTTCCGAACCACCGGGAAGTGATTTTACAGCAGATTTTAAAAAATATGGTTTGTTCCCCAAGGCTATTTTGAATTAAAACATCAATTTAGGGAGCCATTGTTGTACTCTGAACTAGGAGAATTTATAACCATTGTTATTAAAATTAATAATTATATATTATTATTGTTATGAATGAGATTATGTATTTTTTATAACAATAAATTCAAGAACTTGAATGTATACTTGTTATTTTAATTTTATACTGGTTTTACAAATTTTATCTAGCCTATATTTAATTTAAAATGGGAAGCATTTCTATCAATTAATTATTGTAAGGAACTTTGATTAATTTACTAGTTCCTAGTCATGAAAACAATGACTTTCTCCTCATTAAAGAAATTAAAGCATAGGCTAAATGTAGCTAATAGAATTTTTCACAACTACAGACTGTATTGTGTCGGCTATGGTAAAGGTAAGTTCAAATAATTCAGTCAATAGTCATAGGATTTCCATACTTTTAAAGGAGAGTCATCTAAGTAATTTGTTTGAAGTAAATGAGAATATCATCTATTTGTTTTGATACATCGACTACGAAAGCGAGGAGTGTGGAATCCGAAAGATGCTATCAGTACACAAAACATGCTGAATTTTATTTTGCTTATACATTTTTTATTATGTATTTTATTTTGTTTACATTTGTTTTGATTTTTATTTTGTCCTACAATAATTATCTATTTACTCTGTTTTATTATTCCCATTTTATTTTGCCGTGGTCATACAAATCTTTAGGTCGATTAACACACATTAGTCACGGCGCGTCACAGTCACAGTTCCGTCTCAGTTCAGTCAGGTTCGGCGCCGGATGAGTGTAGACAGCGTAACCGGATACTCAGATAAGAATTTATTCTATGACTGTGGCGAGACGGATAGCTCGGAACTGAGGGGCGCCGTGACTGAATTGTGTGAATCAACCTTAATTAATTCATCAAAACAAAACCTTGATAGTGTTCAAGATCCAAAAGAAAGTTATTAGGTGTATGGAAAGAGTAAATAGATAAAATTCATGTAGGCCATTGTTCAAGTACAAAAAGTATATTTAAAGTAAATTCAACTAAACTATTAGGAGTGGCCGTAGCCGAGTGGATTAAGTGCTGGTTTGCTAGCCCAAAGGTCCCGGGTTCGATCCCAGTTCTGACCGAAAATTTTTACCTCGGGCCACTCCCGTGTTTCGGAGGACACGTTAAGCTGTCGGTCCCGGCTGCCTAAAAAACAGTCGTTAAGTCACGTCAGAGGCCCTGAACTTATTCAGGTGCGACCTGATAACTCTGACACCAGACCTGAGCCAGCCAGGTCACACGATATTATTATTTATTAACTAAACTATTTAAAAATATTAAATTACAATAACAGAAATCCAAAATTATACAAAAGGAAAATCTATAAACTATTTCTAAATATATTTTACGATATATATGGAGATGGAAACCCCTTCCAACTATGATTTCTCATGTAGGTACTTGGGGAGAGCTTCTCATAATATTACGGTAGGAGGAAGAAGGAAAAGAAAGGAAAGGTTAAAGGATTTAATGGGCGAAAAGGAAAGTTAAAACTGCTATTTTTACAAAATCAAAGAACATAGTTGCTCTTGATACCATTTTTCATTCTCTTGGGGAACGTTAACTTCGGAAATATACTTTGGGAGCGTTGGTGAATTTCTAGCCAACTGTGTAATTGTGCTTAAAATGTTGAAGACAGCAACAACATTTTGAACATTTTTTTCAAAAGCCGACTATTTTACGATTTCACTTGCATTGTTCCATCGTAACAGCCTCAATAACTTGTGAATTTAGCAGAGGAATGAGCGATGGTTATCAGGATCTTCGTTATTTCGTATCTTTATTCTCGCCGCTTTCTCTCCTATTTTCTTCTCTGTTTCTCCCATTCATATGTACACATCTTCTCTTATTCTTCCTCCCCTTCATTTTTCTTTTTCCTTGTTTATTTTTCTTCACACAAAGCCGGTATTTACTTTTTTATACAGCTTTTCTCCCTTCTCATCAAGTGCCAAGCAGTTCTATCGTCACTGATCTTCTTACTTTTCTGGGAGTGATGGTTATTAAGTCCCGAGTGCTCAGGTCTACGCTGGGATGGGTGATCGTTGTGTCGCTGGCAGGGGTGGATCCAGCAGCAGATTTGGGGGGGGGGGGGGCGAAACACTTCAGTGACAATCATCGAGTAGTGGGTAGGGGGGAGGTGGCCTTGGGGTGTTTGAAAATGGCAGCCGGAACACGTGTCCTCCGAAACACAGAAGTGGCCCGAGGTAAAAATACATGAGAATCTTTTTCACAACTTACTACTGACTAAAAACTAAAACAACCAATCGATTTTTTAAGAGGAACAAATCCAATATCATTCATGATTTCAAGTTTTACCAACTGAGAGAAACTTTGGGAGTAGTATGTTTTTGGCGGTTCTGGGACAACCTTGACCTTTGACCCCGGAAATGACCTTGAACTTGACCTCTAGGAACCGGATGTGGTCAGGAACCGGATGGACAGAGCTGGGACAGCGTGGGAACCGGAAGTTGTCTTGAAATTGGTACCAATCCTGGGACAGCGTGTGAACCACTTATCTAATGTCCATCCTGTGTGAATCAATTATCTATTGTCCATCCTGTCCAATTAATTAATTTTCTTGAACCGGATGGGGGAGCTGGGACAGCATGGGAACCTGTATGACAGATCTGACCCCGGAAGTTGTCTTGAAATGGTTACCAATCCTGGGACAGCGTGTGAACCACTTATCTAATATCCATCCTGTGTGAACCAGTTATCTGGCAGGATATCATTTGTCAAAATCAGTGCAATCTTATAATTATTTTAATGAGCAGGATGTTAACATCTAGGTGAGGAGCCCGTGAGAGGTTCTCATAGATTAAATAAAAAGATTCCATTTCCACACAAACCATTTATTACCAAATCTTCTTACACAGTCTCTATTGTCATGAAAAGATTTTGACAAAAATCTCTATCTTTAAACAAAGTTTCCATAATCCAATTGTGTAGGATGTTTACAACATTGAGTGCACAAAATGGTGGTATGTCCATGCTTCCTCCTTGTCCATTGTTGCCAGCCAGCTTCATCTTCACAGTCTCCAAAAAGTTGAGTAGGTAATGTTCCGGGCAGTATATTGTAGTAGTCTTCATCATATAGGTAAGAAATCACCTTACTTTACTTCAACGAAGGCTGTTTCAACGAAAAAGAGAGGGTAGAGAGAGAGAGAGAGAGAGAGAGAGAGAGAGAGAGAGAGAGATAGCCCCACTTCTACTTCCATCACTGGCCCCGCCCACCAGCCTTGACATTCCAGTTTCAACTAGTTTGTATGACGTCACTGCTACATTCTAATGCTATGAGTCATATCCATGCAGGAAAAAACAGGAAAAGAGAAAGTTGGAAGTAGGAAAGTTGAGTTTTTAGAAGCTACAGAGTCCATAAAGAAACAGTATAAACAGCTAGTAGAGTATGAAAACGAAATCAAAGATTTGAGAGAGCAGCTTGAACCATATTTTTATTCACATTGGAAGAATTTTGAACCAAGTGGGGTGTATCATGTGACTGCATTTACTGTGAATAATAAGGAAAAATTTACATATGTTGGGGTTTTAGGGGAAAAAGATGGCTTGAAACAGGTTTACTTTGTAAAAGGGGTACCATAAAAAATGCTTTTCTCAATGCATACAAAGCAATAGAGGACCTTAAGAAAGTGGGCTATTTTGTAATCCCCTACAATGACGAAAGATGTATATTATGCTTGCCAAGAGGGGAAACCATTTGTGTAATTACTGTTAATGGTATGGCAAGCTATAATGGTAACACATTTCCAAGAATAGAATCAATCAAATTTTCGTCAGATGTATGGAAAAACTTGGAAGACACATCTTTTACACAGTTAGAAGTGCAGCAATTCAACAGCATTACAATGCTAGAAATTAAAGGAAAAAGTAAAAGTAGGACAGTGCAAACGATTGGAAGAGTTAGCAGAAGGTACAGAGTTGGTCATTGTTGCAATTAAACAAGTATGGGCTAGAAATAAGAATCGGTATATTTTACAGTTTGAGAACCTAGAAGCATTGTATGTCTGGAATTATTGGTTGGAGGAAGAATTTGAGAACTCTAACATAGATTTAAATTATAAAATTAGAATTAGGTTGGATGTCCTTAAGCATACCCCCAGTAGAAATAAGGAAAGAGTTTTTTTTTTTTTTTTTTTTGTATTTAATACATTGCATTGTAAATAGAAAAATGTATTATTATATGTTGTATTAATAAATGGAGGAATTATTGTGAATTTGTCTTTGGCGTTTTTTCACAAACTCCTACAATCCTATCCTTATAAATAAGATTAATCTGAGACATATTTCTCTAAGTCACCTGTTGGGTGTTGGCTGTTGGCTTAGGCTACTCCAATTAAGCACCAAGTAAGCCATAAGGGATAAAAGTGGTACACCAAGTTAGCCCAAAGTGGCACTACGTGGTGGATGAGTGTGCACTACTGCAATGAGTGGAGCACGGAGTGTGCAGTAAGTGGGTGCAGTGGCACAGTGAAAGAGCTCACAGTGGGTGTGAGCTTTTGCAATTAGCTTGAGTGCTTACATATTAGAGCTTCTAGAGCACTAGCAGGAGCACTAGAGGAGCACTAGGGGAGCACTAGGGGCGCACTAGGGGAGCACTAGGGGCACACTAGGGGAGCACTAGGGACGCAATAGGGAAGCACTAGGGGAATTAAGGGGTGCGCTAGGGAAACTAGGGGCATTAAGTGGAGCACTAGGGAAACACTAGGGGCATTAAGTGGGGCACTAGGGAAACACTAGGGGCACACTAGGGGAGCACTAGGGGAATTAAGGGGTGCACTAGGGAAACACTAGGGGCGCACTAGGGGGCACACTAGGGGAGCACTAGGGGAATTAAGGGGCGCACTAGGGGCACACTAGGGGAGCACTAGGGGAATTAAGGGGTGCACTAGGGAAACACTAGGGGCGCACTAGGGGCACACTAGGGGAGCACTAGGGGAATTAAGGGGTGCAATAGGGAAACACTAGGGGAATTAAGGAGTGCACTAGGGAAACACTAGGGAAACACTAGGGAATTAAGGGGGGCACTAGGGAAACACTAGGGGCGCACTAGGGGCACACTAGGGGAGCACTAGGGGAATTAAGGGGTGCACTAGGGAAACACTAGGGGCGCACTAGGGGCACACTAGGGGCGCACCAGGGAGCACTGGGGCGGTGTCCCTGAGTTGTTAGGTCATGTTGGGTATGTTAGATAGGTCATGTTAGGTTAGGTTAGTTTGGTTAGTTTAGGTTAGGTTGGATCATGTTAGGTTTGATCACGTTAGGTAGGGTCAGGTTAGTTGGGTTTAAAAGTGGCACGCCACTTTTAAACCCAACTAACCTGACCCTACCTAACGTGATCAAACCTAACATGATCCAACCTAACCTAACCTAACCTAAACTAACCAAACTAACCTAACCTAACATGACCTATCTATAACACCCAACATGACCTAACAACTCAGGGACACCGCCCCAGTGCTCCCTGGTGCGCCCCTAGTGCGCCCCTAGTGTGCCCCTAGTGCGCCCCTAGTGTTTCCCTAGTGCCCCACTTATTGCCCCTAGTGTTTCCCTAGTGCCCCACTTAATGCCCCTAGCGTTTCCCTAGTGCCCCACTTAATGCCCCTAGTGTTTCCCTAGCGCACCCCTTAATTCCCCCAGTGCTCCCCTAGTGTGCCCCTAGTGCGCCCCTAGTGTTTCCCTAGTGCACCCCTTAATTCCCCTAGTGCTCCCCTAGTGTGCCCCTAGTGCGCCCCTAGTGTTTCCCTAGTGCCCCCCTTAATTCCCTAGTGTTTTCCTAGTGTTTCCCTAGTGCACCCCTTAATTCCCCTAGTGCACCCCTTAATTCCCCTAGTGCTCCCCTAGTGTGCCCCTAGTGCGCCCCTAGTGTTTCCCTAGTGCACCCCTTAATTCCCCTAGTGCTCCCCTAGTGTCCCCCTAGTGCGCCCCTAGTGTTTCCCTAGTGCACCCCTTAATTCCCCTAGTGCTCCCCTAGTGTGCCCCTAGTGCGCCCCTTAATTCCCCTAGTGCTCCCCTAGTGTGCCCCCTAGTGCGCCCCTAGTGTTTCCCTAGTGCACCCCTTAATTCCCCTAGTGCTCCCCTAGTGTGCCCCTAGTGCGCCCCTAGTGTTTCCCTAGTGCCCCACTTAATGCCCCTAGTGTTTCCCTAGTGCTCCACTTAATGCCCCTAGTTTCCCTAGCGCACCCCTTAATTCCCCTAGTGCTTCCCTATTGCGTCCCTAGTGCTCCCCTAGTGTGCCCCTAGTGCTCCCCTAGTGCGCCCCCAGTGCTCCCCTAGTGCTCCTCTAGTGCTCCTGCTAGTGCTCTAGAAGCTCTAATATGTAAGCACTCAAGCTAATTGCAAAAGCTCACACCCGCTGTGAGCTCTTTCACTGTGCCACTGCACCCACTTACTGCACACTCCGTGCTCCACTCATTGCAGTAGTGCACACTCATCCACCACGTAGTGCCACTTTGGGCTAACTTGGTGTACCACTTTTATCCCTTATGGCTTACTTGGTGCTTAATTGGAGTAGCCTAAGCCAACAGCCAACACTCAACAGGTGACTTAGAGAAATATGTCTCAGATTAATCTTATTTATAAGGATAGGATTGTAGGAGTTTGTGAAAAAACGCCAAAGACAAATTCACAATAATTTCTCCATTTATTAATACAACATATAATAATACATTTTTCTATTTACAATGCAATGTATTAAATACAAAAAAAAAAAAAAAAAAAAAAAAAACTCTTTCCTTATTTCTACTGGGGGTATGCTTAAGGACATCCAACCTAATTCTAATTTTATAATTTAAATCTATGTTAGAGTTCTCAAATTCTTCCTCCAACCAATAATTCCAGACATACAATGCTTCTAGGTTCTCAAACTGTAAAATATACCGATTCTTATTTCTAGCCCATACTTGTTTAATTGCAACAATGACCAACTCTGTACCTTCTGCTAACTCTTCCAATCGTTTGCACTGTCCTACTTTTACTTTTCCCTTTAATTTCTAGCATTGTAATGCTGTTGAATTGCTGCACTTCTAACTGTGTAAAAGATGTGTCTTCCAAATTTTTCCATACATCTGACGAAAATTTGATTGATTCTATTCTTGGAAATGTGTTACCATTATAGCTTGCCATACCATTAACAGTAATTACACAAATGGTTTCCCCTCTTGGCAAGCATAATATACATCTTTCGTCATTGTAGGGGATTACAAAATAGCCCACTTTCTTAAGGTCCTCTATTGCTTTGTATGCATTGAGAAAAGCATTTTTTATGGTACCCCTTTTACAAAGTAAACCTGTTTCAAGCCATCTTTTTCCCCTAAAACCCCAACATATGTAAATTTTTCCTTATTATTCACAGTAAATGCAGTCACATGATACACCCCACTTGGTTCAAAATTCTTCCAATGTGAATAAAAATATGGTTCAAGCTGCTCTCTCAAATCTTTGATTTCGTTTTCATACTCTACTAGCTGTTTATACTGTTTCTTTATGGACTCTGTAGCTTCTAAAAACTCAACTTTCCTACTTCCAACTTTCTCTTTTCCTGTTTTTTCCTGCATGGATATGACTCATAGCATTAGAATGTAGCAGTGACGTCATACAAACTAGTTGAAACTGGAATGTCAAGGCTGGTGGGCGGGGCCAGTGATGGAAGTAGAAGTGGGGCTATCTCTCTCTCTCTCTCTCTCTCTCTCTCTCTCTCTCTCTCTCTCTCTCTACCCTCTCTTTTTCGTTGAAACAGCCTTCGTTGAAGTAAAGTAAGGTGATTTCTTACCTATATGATGAGCATCATGTGAGAACACATCACTACTTTTTCAAGTCACCCTACCCGGACATTGTGCTGAATACGGGCACACTGATTGACAGCAATGCTTTGCATCAAGCTAAACATGGACTGAGATGGTCGGGCAATGGAGTCGGCCAAACACACCTCTCATATTCATCCTTGAAGCAAATTGTGTGTCACACAGTTGGACGATGGCTGAGGGAAAACAGCAATTCAGGATTTCCAATCAAGATCTTCATCCATGGCTATGAGAAGATCAGTCTACTAGAATCATTGCTGCAAATGGAGAATGTGGAGTATGTGGACCTGAGTTCGCCCTACCTATTTCACAAGATACCCAATCTGGAGAAGCTGATGAAGACTACTACAATATACTGCCCGGAACATTACCTACTCAACTTTTTGGAGACTGTGAAGATGAAGCTGGCTGGCAACAATGGACAAGGAGGAAGCATGGACATACCACCATTTTGTGCACTCAATGTTGTAAACATCCTACACAATTGGATTATGGAAACTTTGTTTAAAGATAGAGATTTTTGTCAAAATCTTTTCATGACAATAGAGACTGTGTAAGAAGATTTGGTAATAAATGGTTTGTGTGGAAATGGAATCTTTTTATTTAATCTATGAGAACCTCTCACGGGCTCCTCACCTAGATGTTAACATCCTGCTCATTATAATAATTATAAGATTGCACTGATTTTGACAAAATGATATCCTGCCAGATAACTGGTTCAAACAGGATGAAACATTAGATAAGTGGCTCACATGGTGTCCCAGGATTGGTACCAATTTCAAGACAACTTCCGGGGTCAGATCTGTCATACAGGTTCCCACGCTGTCCCAGCTCCCTATCAGTTTTCAAGAAAATTAATTAATTGGACAGGATGGACATTAGATAATTGGACAGGATGACAATTATAACCTGACAGATAAGTGGTTCACACGCTGTGCCAGGATTGGTACCAATTCTGGGACAACTTCCGGTTCCCACGCTGTGCCAGCTCCCCAGGTTCCCACGCTGTGCCAGCTCTGTCCATCCGGTTCCTGGTCACATCCGGTTTCTCGAGGTCATTTCCGGGGTCAAAGGTCAAGGTTGTGCCAGAATACCCCTTTTTATACTACTTTTGGGAGGTGGATATCTACTAACAAAGGGCGCTCATCGCCATAAAAGGCACAAATGAAGATTTGCTTAGTGTCGGTTGAGGTAATACTTTCCTGGATTCGCCCCTAGTTTTCATCTCGAGATGCAGTTGTTTTTTTTTTTTTTTTTTTGTAGATTACGTTTTGGAGACTCCAGTTAAAGGAGTATAAGACAAGTCAGATCAACAATATTATACACTAGATACCATAATTACTTCAATTAGTTGAGGTAAGGCTTAATTTTGATGTGAAAGGAACTCTTGTACACTATAAAAAGCTTTATCAACTAAATTGTTTTTTAAATATTTCTATATTTTCAAGACTCTTTAAAAACTGCGGTAGCTTGTTGTAGAATTTCCTACCAATATAACTAGGTTTTTGTTTGAATAAGCTACTATTTGACTCACCAAGTGATAATCTACTCGGCTTCTTGTATTATAATCGTGTACATCAAGATTTTGGTTAATATCATTCGTTTTTACATATAAAGTAGCTTCATACACATATAAGCAGGGTACAGTTAGGAAACCAAATCTCTTGAACAACGGCCTACATGAATCTAATCTATTTACTCTTTCTATATTTGTTCTCATTTATTTTATGTTCTCTCATGTTCTCATTTATTTTATTCCAATGTCAAATAGGAGCTATTCCGAACACTCATTACATTATTATTGTGACTACAAAGCTACTGTTTCCTACGAAATGAAATAGTTATGGAAAATATACTCAAACTCCGATCTTCTTGATCTGCCAAGTTAATCAGGCAATATTTCTCTACTTCACAACGGAATTGAAAACACGGTAAGTAGCTCTCCAGTCTTCTCAATAATAGGTTATACCTTATCATTATTTTCGACTGAGATAGGTACTAAAACTGTATAAAATAAAATGAATAAACATAGAGTATGACAGCAGTATATCCAAGATTGATTTAAGTTTGTGTCTGGTAATGTAAAAAATCAATTCAATTGAATTCCATTATTATCAGAGTGGGAGCATCACAGTGGAATTATATTTCATTTAAAAAAGTCACTCATAACATGTAATATAATTTAAAAAATTTATTATAACATTATTTATTTATTACAAAAAATATAATAATATTAATATATCGTCTCATTCTATCCAAGTAAATTTTCTGGTCTTTTCTTTTAAATCGTCGAGTATGCCATTGATTTCCAGTTCCATTATATTGTAGCGAATATGAAATTGGAGTGAATAGAGAGAAAGAAGGCACAGTGGTTCTTGGCGTTATCTGCTATGTAAATGTTTACTTTTAATCAATAAATTACACTGTTTTTGACACTTTTATAGTGTTTACTTGGTAATTAGTAGAATGTTCTAGTTGTTTGATTAGAAATTAATGGAGTCTTACCGAATATTGTGGAAAGTTCGAGTTTCCTTGATTTATTTATTTAGAAGATGGTAGAAAAATGTAGAAATTGCTCGATTGTTGAAAAACCTATTTAAGGCGAACGCATTTGTGTAAATTAGTTCAGTCTTGTTTAAAATTCGTCATGATAAACAAGTTGTGACAGTTCTATCTATATATCGTGCCTATATAGTGATAATTCTTTCTCTGTGCTTATAGAGATAATTATTTTTCCTATTTAATTCATACCAGTGAGCTACTAAATAGTTTTTATTGTATTACGGACTAGTGCTACGCAAGTTAATTGTTCTTTTTCGACGTTTCTTTTTGAATATTATTGGACAGTTTATTGTACAGTTATTATGTAATATTAGATAGGACTTTTAACTTTTAGTGATTGATTTTTGTACAGTTTATTGAAATCTTTTTATTAGTTGAACAATATCGATTTATCTGTTTTCAATTGCTTATTTTTCTGTAAGACATTACTGATCAGTGAGTGATGTGATTATTTGTGTAAATAAAGTGCGAGTGATAAATTTAAGTGTTGCCAGCGTTATTTTAGACATAGAACCCGTAACAATATTCTAGAAACTAGAGCAATATGGGGAATAGAAAAATTATAGGAGAAATACAAGAAGATTGTCCAAAAAAATTTCTACTTCAATAAAACCAACACATACAAATAGATGTCTGATGGAAATTTTCAACATACACGTGATTGGTATGGACACGTTTTTTCTCGAGTGAATACGGAAGCCAATTTGCAGTTTTCTTTCTATACTTAGTTGATATATATAGAAACCAGATCGATAGAGTAGTGAGGTAGTTTGTTTTGACTGCTTCAGAATTGGTGGGGAGTGATTTGGCTACTTAAAATCCATACAAAATGGAATACAAATAATTTTTTTGTAGATTACGTCTTGGAGACTCCAGTTAAGAAGTTTAAGACCAGAATAATTGTGAATACAGAATTCATACGCAATCTAGAACCAGTGGCGTAGGCAGGATTAAACTTAGTGTGGAGGGGATTCCAGGGGTGTAGGGGGTCCGGGGTCCTACCACGGTATTTTTTATATTTATCATTTTTATAATGAATTTTATAATGAATTTTTGATCATTTTTAAGTACATTTTTAAGTAATTGGATATTTCAAATAAAGCAATTGTTAATTTAAATGAAATATAGCCTATCTCCGATCCGGAAGAGTCACTGACACACTACTCGAAAGCACTGCATTGCCAAATTGCTCACTAACCTGTAAAGTAGAAACAATTAGTCTAGGCGCACGGCCGTTTGGTAGTCAGCCATTGCGAGGGGGGTGTTTATCGCTCATTTCTAAAAACATGTGGCCCATGCGACGCTGCAGATGTCTTCAAGGTCAACTAGTCAACTTTTAACAGGACGGCTAGTAGTGAAACCAGAGCCACGCGCCCAGACTAATTGTTTCTACTGTACATGCCACAGCAGAGTAAGAGGAGGCTACCATAATAACATTGTATACTTTTGGCGATTCCCGTGACAAACTCTTGTTCTAAATAAAACAAAGGTTTATTTTTGTATTAACTGTTTTTATTTAATCTGTAAGTTATTAGTATTGCGAAAGACGACTATAGCATTCCGGGTGGGGGGGGGGGTGTATCTCGATATCCCCCCCCCCCCCGGCTACGCCACTGTCTAGAAACCTTTTCAATGTTTCCGACTCAAACTTTGTCAAACACGTTATTATTAATAGCTACAGATTCAAGGCCCATAAAAATATTGTATTAATTTGTCGAAAAACCTAATTATTAATAGCCATGAATTTAAGGTCCAGAAAATATTGTACGGTAATTCTGCATATCAATAGAAAATAAAATAACTATAGTCCGGGGCCAATTAGGAATGTTTTCGTGGGGATATCAGCTGTAAAAATATTTTGGGGGTTACACCACCCAAAAAATGTAGGTCCGATGTAAGGGTTACCGATTGAATTAGCCTATGAAAAACTCAATTTTTTTCATTGCTTATGATTCTCACATGAGTCCGAGACTTGTGCGTGGGTAATGAGGTGAATGATAACATATAGATGCGAGACGTAGGAGCGGGATTCGAACCCACGACCACTGAAACGACAGCAAGCTGAAGTTGCAACGCCCCAACCAACTGCGCTAAGCGGCCCGCCTAATTTTCAACTGTAAAATCACTTTCTGGTGGTTTGGAACCCACCTAAGATTGTAGTTACACCATGTTAACAATAATGTGGCTCAAGTGGTGAGCTGGAACTGTCTGTAAGTTATTGTTGTGAATATTCTTTTTCGTAAGGGTCTCCCCACTAATCTTACCTGTAAGTCTCCCCACCAATAAAAGTCATACGTATTTTCTTAACCCCCAAATTAATCCTATATTCAGCCCTGCGCTGCACTGATTTGACAAGTTTCATCAATATGTGATGTAATCTATTGTTAAAACGTACATTATTTTTGTTTTGTGTCACAACTACCTACGTTCTCTGTTGCAGAAATAATCCGTTTATACCCTCAAACCAGTATGGAAATAGACTGCATGTTATGAAGATTCAACAGGAAACCAAGAGAAAGAGGTAGGGGTGGAGGGGCAAGTCAGAGGGAGGGCACTCATGTCTTAATCTAATAAATGTTGACATATAAAACACAGAAACGGGGCTTCAGAAGCCATTCTAGTGGTAGAATAGTGTGAAATGCACGCCTCTGGCTAGGCTGAGCGACAACAAAGCTAGTCACAAATTGTGACAAGTGGTCACAAATCTAACCACCGTACATTTGTGGACACTGTGACCCATTTTTTATCAGTACAACTCTTGTTTGTGATTGGTTGAGTCGTAAAAAGCCTTTAGTTGGGAGGAGTTTGGTGTCACATTAGTGCCTGGAGTCCTGGAGTGACAGCTTAACACGGACGGTAAGTGATTTTTTTTTTCAATTTTCGAATAATTATTATAGAAAGAAATAGTAGAAATGACTAGAGAGAGATAGGTGAGTAGAAAGAGAATGGGGGAGAGGCAAATAGGAGAAGAATAGTCATAGTAAGTGATTTTTTTAATTTTCGAATAATTTCTTTAAAAAAAACTAGTATGAATTACTATAGAAGGATAGGAAAATGGGAGAATACGTGAAAAAAAGAAGAATTTGCATAGAAAACTACTAGAAGAATAAATGAGAGCAGACATTGATAAGTGACAAACTGTGCAAGAAGTCTAGATGCAATCTTTTGTTTTTTTAGAATTTTGGAATAGGTGAAGAATAGGCATAGACAACTAGAAACTGGAAGAATGAATGAGACAACATATAAACGCATTGGAAGGTTATTTTTATTACGTCTTGGAGACTCCAGTTAAGGAGTATAAAACAAGTCAGATCAACAATAATTATTATACAATCTTATACACTAGTAGTTACCATAATTACTGCATCAATTGGTTAAATTGAGGCTTAATTTTGATGTGAAAGGAGCTCTTGTACAGTAGAAACAATCAGGGGAGTGTTTATCGCTCATTTCTAAAAACATGTGGCCCATGCGACGCTGCAGATGTCTTCAAGGTCAACTAGTCAACTTTTAACAGGACGGCTAGTAGTGAAACCAGAGCCACGCGCCAAGACTAATTGTTTCTACTTACACTATGAAACGCTTTATCAACTAAATATTTTTACAATTGTTTTTTAAATATTTCTATATTTTCAAGACACTTTAAAAACTGCGGTAGCTTGTTGTAGAGTCTCCTACCAATATAACTAGGTTTTTTTTAATAAGCTGCTATTTACTCACCAAGTGGTAATCTCCTTGACTTCGTGTATTGTAATTGCGTATGTCAAGATGTTGGCTGATATCACTCTTTTTTTCATTTAAGGTAGCTTCATACTTCATACACATATAAGGAGGTACAGTCAGGAGACCAAGTCTCTTGAACAACGGCCTACATGAATCTAATCTATTTACTCTTCCCATACACCTAACAGCTTCCTTTTGGATCTTAAATACTGAGCAAGAAGTCTAGAAGCGATTGTTGTTTTTTTTTTTTTAATTTTGGGAATATTTACTAGAAAAACAACTCTAGACATAAGAAGAATGAAATAGAAAAAAATAGTTTATTGAAAAATCTATTTACTGTGTAAGGAAGAAGAATACAATGTAGGTTTAGTTAGATACTCAAAATGTATAACAAATGTGTAAAGTAAAGGTGGCTAGGTGACCACCCACTGTAAAAGCCTTGATCATCTTATTGGACTTGATTTATTGGGTCAAGATGATTTATGATTCAATATATTATTAATTTATTAACTTATTAGGCCAAATGTTTTTGCAATTAATCAAAAAAAATTAAAGAGGATTGTTAAAGAATTCTATTCTGTACTTGAAAAGCCAATGTTGGTTATTCTCCTTATTTTATCATTTTCCTTATTTCTTTCAGCTTTTAAAACTTTTATTTTGCTATTTTATAATAAATGTTTGTGTTATTTTTTTGCAGCGACTCCTAGGAGACAGGAAACAAAGGTGAACCATAGCTAATTATTGGTTGGCGTCGCAAAGTATAAGTCCAGCCATGTCTGCAGAGAAGAAGGACTCAAACGGAGTAAGTACTCTTATTCTAATTAATTACAAAATTACATCAACAAATAATTGAATCATCCAATTCATTACCCACGCCCAGGTATCAGACCTATGTGGGCTTCATCCTCCGAAAAAAAATTTAAAAAAATCTTTAATTTGTTACCAAAATTATAAATAGATTTTTACAATATGTGTCGAGAACTAGAGAATCAAAAGTATAATTTGTGGACTTACTTCTATTACACAGAAAAATGGTTAAGGAAGATTGATTCTCAAAGAATACAGATTTTGACATTTTATTGTAAATTTAACGACTTGCAGTCAATTTTTATTGTGAATAAATAATATTTCTACTCACTTTATTATTTATTCACAATTAAAATTGTCTGCAAGTTGCTAAATTTACAATAAAAGGTCAATAATTCCTGGATTTCTTGTACCATGACGAACTGCTTTGTTAATATTAACTTTTTAAGTGAATTCAACGACTTGTAGTCAAATTTTCATTAAGAATTCTACTTATCTTTAATGAAAATTTGACTGCAAGTCGTTGAATTTACTTAAAAAGTTGAAAAGTCAATATTCACAGCACAGATCGTTATGGAACAAGATATAGATTGTATCTGAAGGGAAATCCCTTCTCTATTCAGGTCCGTCTAAACGGAGACACTTATTGCGTTAGAGCGTTCTTGTAGATCAATCTAGGAGCTTGCTACAGTGTAGAGCAGGGGTCCCAAAACGTTTCCTTCCTATGAAATGAAAGCCTCTTAAGCCCCCCCCCCCCCAAACATAGTAAGTTGTATGATCATGTGAAAAGAATAAGTCTTACCTTAGATTAGGGAGTAAGGTTGGTGGCTCGTCTATGGTCTTACATTCAAATAAAACATTTATCATGAAATTTGGTATCCATGACGAACTGCAAGTTTCACTAGATATTTGACTGCATAGTCGTGAAATTACTTGTAAATTACTAGTAAAACATTTAACCCACTGTCACAAGATACAATATTATAAATTTGAATTAAAGTTAAAAAATTTTAGTCAAAAAAAATTTGGCTGGTAAAAGAAAAATAAGATTGAATTTCCTATATTAAACTGAGATCAAATGGCGAAAGTCATGAATGAGAGTGAATTTTCTGTGCCCCAACCAACATTATTTAAGCAACACTTAATTCAATGTCAACCATCTTGGATGCACTAGTCAAGCATTTGTTTAGTCACGCAATCGTTTCATTAAATTGAGTCAGATCCATTTTTTTAAAGATGATACTATTCTTGAGATCCTTTGAGCTTATCATCCTGTCTGATGTTTTTCAATCAGGAGTGGTCCCAGCTAAGGAGTTTGGGGTAGTCACAAATGGGTTTTGTTGACCTTTCTGCGGGATTGCCCCTCCTTCCTACCCCTTCACCATTGAATTTCCGATTTTGGGGGTGGTCATAACCCCCCCCCTCCTCCTCCTGGGAACGCCCTTTTGCCCTATAGACCTCTTTGCATTAAGAAGTTGATAACAAAATTCTCATAAAATATAATTGACTGATTTGAAATTCAAATAACATTCAAAAGATTATTTAAAATGAAGTAACTAAGAAAATTTGAAAAGTTGCTGAAAATGTGATGAAATTGGACCATTTTTTTTTAAAAGATATACATTTGTAAAAGATTGAATTTTAATCATGTTCATGTTGAATATGTTGTAATATCACATGGAATGCGTTATTTTAAAAACACTCCGTAGATAAGACAGGATTAACAAAGAATTTATTATTAATAAAATAATTGAAGGTTCAATTGACAAAAAGTAGAATCACGATTATAAAATACGGTATTGAATTCATATTTTTAGTTTTAACAAAAATTACTGTTTTTATTATTGAAATTTAATTGAATTCGATATATTTAAAACAATAATTTCAGGTTGGACTCCAAATAGAGGGCCCCGGGATAATGATGCATAGGCGGCCAATCGAAATGCCCAACTTGCCGACTCCACTCACTTTGGAAGAGAAAAAGTATCTTCTGGCTGTTGAGAGAGGCGATGCTGCCAATGTCAGGAGGTGAGTCAGAAGAAATATCAGAGAAAAATCCTCTAAATCCACTATATCTTATACCACTTTATTCCACTATTTCATAGTAAGAAATAATAGCTTATACAAATATATAAAAAACAGTAAATGCGTATGGCATATATTTATAAATAAATTTAAAAAAAAATGCGTACGGCTTTTATTGGTGGGGAGACTCTTACGGGTAGATCCACCTCGCCGCTTGAGCCACGTTATTGGAAACATGATGGACCTACAATTTTAGATGGGTTCCGAACCAACGGGAAGTGATTTTACAGTAGAGAACCTTCTTTTTTGCTGGCCAATCCCATCGGTCACCCATACAGACAGGGCCCATAAGAGCGCTGCTTATCTAATCTGATTGAAGAGATGCATGCTACAGCTCACGGCTATCACTTCCCTTACAAATAAATAAATAAAACACTCTTGAAAAATAAGACTATTGTTTTAAAGGATAATATAATCGGCATTATTACTATTATTTATTTTTTGAGGATGAAACTTTTATAGGTCTGAGACATGTGCGTGGGTAAAGAGTTAGATGATTTAAATTCAAAAACTCGAACAAGAATGATCCATTTTGAGACTTAAATAGAATTATGTTGTGCTTTGAACTATGGTGATACTGACCTTGCTGCAATATTCAACCAGTGATCATTCCATGACAACATCATCAAATCATGTCAAGTTCTTTTAACATTTCTACCAGCTATTAATTCGCTTTCAATGCTTCAAGTTATCAATTCTATTGAATTAATGGTATATTTTTAGCCCTTATTGTTTCTACTCCTACATTTTCGTACTATTATTATTCTATGTTTCCTCCAAGTGTTTTAATTCTATTATTCATTTTTTTTTATTACATCAATTTATGGCATCCTTGTTGGATCCTATGATGCTCCTGTATGCGGACGTAATTTCACAATGAAATTATTTGCATACAGTATTATTTCTGCAGATATTTTTTTTGTAACATTTTATTTCTTGTACACGATAGTTAAGTTGATCTAAGTATTTTTTTCTTTGTAACTTCTTGGTTTCTCTCCTAATAATTGATTGTTTTATAATTATTATTATTTTCTATCATGTATAATTTGTTTCCTGTGTATTTTTTTTTTTTTTGCTTGTTTGTATTTGCGGAAATAAAGATTATTATTATTATTATTATTATTATTATTATTTATGACCGTATTCATGAACATTCCTTCAGTGTCTTTGGACTCGAGGAAGCCTTGAAATGCTCATATAAATAAATACGTTACATTTCAAGAGTCCCTCGAGTCAAGAGAGACTGAAGGAATGTTTGTAATACGGCCCATAATTACATGCAATAAAGAACAATTTTAAAACTGACAATAAGAAAGGTTAAATACTACATTTTTTAAGAAAGAAATCAATCATTATTCTGTAAAATTTCTAAATTATACATTTATTTCATTCATTAAAAATATTTGGGAAAATGGAACAATTTCAATTCAATTCAGTTAAAAACTGACAGGAAATACATAAAATGATAGTCTACTTTTTTGGGAGAGAAATTAATTATTTTATAAAAGTTCTAAATTATAAATTTCTCTCATTCACCAAAAACATTTGTAATAGTAGGCCACTTTAAATTTGAGAAAAGAATCCTTTTGTGGCTAATAATAGCACGTAACTTTACCTGTTGGAAAAAATAGAAGGTTATGACTTCAATGCTTGTAATGTTTATGTCTTGTTTCATTGTACACCCAAGGCTCTTTGAATGTAGAAGTGATGTTTTTCATTGTTTTTACTGTGTTTTTGGTGGGAGGGAATGACCTTTCTCATAGAACTTTCAGTTTCCCACAGGCAGTGAAATATTTTTTCAATTCCTGGTCCACGCTTTGGAGCATCGTTTTAAATCGTTTTAGATCGTTAGATCGTTTTAAAAGCTGCTCAAGAAATGAACCATTAAACTATTAACCATAAACCATTGAACTAGTAACCATAAACGATTAATTTAAGTACTATTCCACCTAAAATTTATTTTACTCGACTAAACTGCTCTAGCACTGCAAACCACGCTCAAATGAGCGTCTTTTATTAATAATTTCAATATAATTTTCCCGAATTAATTAATGGTGAATTCCTCAAAAAGCTACCAATGTATAATGAAGACTTCCGCAATGGCGGATATTGACAACAGCATTGAATAGCTGATGGAAATCGACGAATACTACTGCAAAAAAATATCATTCACCACCGGGAATCGAACTACGGGACTTCCCAAATGCCGTTCCGGCGCCTTAAACACTAGACTACAGTGACCCCTCTGCGCAGCAGCATTCATTTTAAATCAATTTTATTTTAAATCAGTCAATTTTAATCTGCTGACTACTCTAATATGCAGAGGGGTCACTGTAGTCTAGTGGTTAAGGTGCCCGACCGGCAATTGGGAGGTCCGTAGTTTGATTCCCGGCGGTGGCTGATATTTTTGGGCAGTAGTATTCATTGATTTCCATCAGCTATTCAATGCTTTTGTCAATATCCGACATTGTGGAAGTCTTCAGTATAAATTAATAGCACTTTGAGGAATTCGAAATAAATCATAAATCATTTCTGTTTATGTATATTTGTCAGTTTCTTAAATTGTCAGATACTTCAAACTAACTTGTAAGAAGTTCATGCTTTCTGAAAATGGGCTTGGATGAACAGGAAGTCCCAATAACTTCCAAACCCTGTATGCCTACATCTTCTTTTTGAATGAGTAAGACTGTATTTGATTTAATTAGGATAGATATTATTCTAGGGTTAAAAAATGGTGAGATAGTTCTATTGATATTTAACCTTATTTTAGACTAAATTGAATATTTTGTTGATAATAGAATATTTTAATCTAATATCCAAACTGACACTGTATTTCTATTTAATGTATGATTTTCACTCACTTTTACTGGAGGTAGTAGAAGTATGCATTTTACTTCTATTACCTCCAGTAAAAGTGAGTGAAAATCATAATTCAAATAGAAATCAATCAATCAATTCATTGCCAAACACAAAAAAATAAAAATACAAAGCAAACTTGACTTATAAATAAACAAAGATCATAAACAATGATAAAGCACAAGACAAGCCCACGATCATAAACGTCATGGCACCTCCAGCAAAAGTAAAACTTGCTCGCTGGTGGTCGTAATTAAATTCTATTTTCATATTGATATAGTGCTTTGAAAGAAAAATCAAAGGTAGTATTTATGAAAACTCAGTAATTGTGAATTTAAAATTTATATAAATACAATTTTAGGAGAATAATCAATGGAGAAAGAAAGAAGTACGATATAGAAAGAAAGGAAAGGAAGAAAGGAAAATATAAAAGTCTGCCTAATAGAAGAGATTAATATAATTTAGTTAGATGAAGGTTAAATTTTGAAAAGATTTATCGCTTTAAGAAATACAGTGTCAGTTTTGATATTAGATTGCTCAAGTATTTCGTCATGGAAAACATCACAGAATACTTTAAATCCCTTAAATCTAATTTTTTGTCGTCAGAATGATCCAGCGCTCTCACCGCCGGCGCGATATCAACGTGAACTGTGTGGACAGCCTGGGTAGAGGCGCCCTGACCTTGGCAATCGACGCTGAGAACCTTGAGATGGTGGAGTTGCTGGTGGTGATGGGAGTCGACACCAAGGACGCCCTCCTCCATGCCATCAACGCCGAATTTGTGGAGGCCGTCGAACTACTCCTCGAACACGAGGAGATCGTACACAAGGAGGGCGAGCCTTATGTGAGTACTATAGATTTAGACAAGGAGCGGGTCTCCCCAAGACCGCGATGACTCAAGAATAGGATAGAAATTATTTTAACCCATAATGTGCGTTAAAATTGAGGGATTTATGTCTAAAAGCACTCAAAATGCACTCAAAATAATAATAATAAGATATTGCCACAACCACATTTATTAAAAAAATATTGAGACACTAGTTTCGGTTGTTATACCATTATCAATCTGAAATGAAATGAAATATATTTATTATTCTCAATAAAACAAGATACAAATAAGAGAAAAAGAGACAAACTATGAATATACTCCTCACCTAGACACAGGTGTGTGTGTGAGGAGGGTCGTTTTTTTATAGTTCATTTATTGTCTTATGGCATAATAACTTTTTTTAAATGGGTACCATAATAAAAATAATGATATCATATCCAATACAATCAAACAATTTATCATACAGTCAAAAGACACCTATATAAACAAAATTCTAAACTATCTAATAATTCATTTTTTGAAATGCAATCCAATTTTAACCAGCAGAAACAAGAAGAGAAAAAAGGGGGAAAAGAAAGAAAGAAAACAGCAGATATCAAGAAACATGAAAAACTGATTCAAACCTGGAGTTTGATTGAGATTGATAATGGTATAACAACCAAAACTAGTTTCTCAATATTTTTTTAATAAATGTGGTTGTGACAATTTCGTCTTATTATTAATTATGGATACCTTCCACAATATCAAATTTGCCACTACAAAGAAAGTTTTAAAGAGATTATTTTTCACAATTTTCCCGAGGGGAAATTATTTCCTTATTTATTTATTGACCGAACGAAGAGAGGTCTCTGTTTCATATTAGATAAAAACTGTTTTATATCCTTCCATGGACTTGTGTAGATATATAATATTTAAACTGAAGTCAATAGTTTTACTGATGAGTTATGACTGTTCTCGAAGAATTCAAATTCAATCAAATAAAAATATTAAAAACATAGAATACAATAAAATGTTAAGTGCATTCCTCATTAGGCTATAGCCTATGACAAGGAGTGGTTCGTCTCTCCAACATCAGAAATTAATCATATAACTAAGAAAAGACAATAATAATATTTTATAAAACAGAACTGAAGTACTGCTGCTATCAAATATTGGCAGTTATACATATTATACAAGAATATAATTATAAAGAAAAAATATTTGAAACATTAGCGAAATTATTATACACTTAAAATTAATTAGAAAATAGACTTTACATCAATTTGGATTAAGATAACTTGGATGAATATACATTACATTAAGTTTTTTGGAGGTACTGCTGTAGTTTTTTGGCAAATAAGTGACCAGAAGACTGCCTAGAGGTTGGTTGGCAGCAGCAGCTTCTTTTATTTTACCTCTAATAGAATAAATTTAAATATAATCTTGGCTAAAACATTGGTTGAGATCATGGGAGCCTACCGTTTACCAGTATGGAATTTTACCGAAAGTCGAGTTGTCTGATTGCTGGTCTATTCAAATTCATAGACGTTCAAAAATTTAAATAGACCAATCATAATATAACAAATTCAATAAAAATATTTACATAAAGAAAATAATAAAAATTACTAAAGAGGAAAACTATCTTAATTAATATTTACTTTCAATTTCAGTTTAAAGAAGACAAAGTTTTGGTATGTCTAGTTCAAAGAAAACATTCCAATTATTCGTTCTCAAGATTTGATGATTTTTCTCAGAACAAAATAGCAGATGTGAGAACTAAAATCATCTGTGATGTTTTCCATCACGAACTACTTCATGAACAATCTAATTCAATTAAACTATCTCACACTGAGAAAATCATAATAAGCTGACAATAGAAATATATTTTCAGTTTTGGAATAAAATCTAGTAGAAATTTACATTTTTTCTATGAAAATTGTCTATTCTAACATATTCGGCCAGTTGCACGAAAGAAAATCAAATTTGACCACCGTAAGATGACGTCATTTGACGGAGCCAGTGCAAAACTTCCCTATTGAGCTCTGTAAGATGACGTCATCTTACGGGGGTCAAATTTAATTTTCTTTCATGAAACATTTTTGGAGATTTAGTCTTGGAGACTCCAGTTATGGAGTATAAGACAAGTCAGTCAATAATTATACTAGGGAAGTGATAGCCGCGAGCCGTAGCAGCTATCTGTTCAATAGTTCAATCAGATAGAGATAACCTATGTTCTCTTAGGACCTGTTTGTAACGGTGACCGATTAGATTGGCCAGCAAAAAAGACACTGTTCTCTGCTGTAAAATCACTTCCCGGTGGTTCCGAACCCACCTAAAACTGTAGGTCCAACTCATCAATCACCATCATCCAACATATTACCCACGCACAGGTCTCAGACCTATGTGGACTTCCAAAAAAAATCTTATACACTAGCCAAAAATGTTGAAGATTTTAATTAAAGTGAAGAGAGAAGTTTTGAGCTTTGTTGCACCTTTACCTTATTGTTATTTTGTCTATAAATTGATTAATATATGTTAAATATGTAGGTGATATTGGAGGAATGCTTTTATATAATTATTTTGTATAATTTCTAACTAAATTTGAAGAATTATTTTTTTATTTGTTTTACAGAGTTGGGAGAGAGCCGACAAAACGACAGCGATGTTCACACCTGACATCACTCCACTGATGCTGGCTGCTCACAAGAACAACTACGAAATACTTAAAATTCTGCTCGATAGGGGCGCCACATTACCCATGCCTCATGACGTCAGGTATGTCAGTCAGTTCCTGGGTATTTTTAATCACTATCAATAATTATCTTATCATTTTTTATCAAAATATTGTAAATTTGAGAATTTCAACCCATTACCCTTTTTTTTATCTTGTGATGTTGAAGAACCATCTTGTTTCCACTTATTTATCTTAAAAACTTAAAAAACACTTGTAAGTGGAAATTATAGCTCACGTTACGGCGTGACGGCCGTTTCACTCTGTTGTCAAGAGCATCGTCAGACGACCCACAGTACACACCATGACGATGCTTGTATTGACGATGCTTGCACCATGACGATACGGCCGTTTCACTCTGTTGTCAAGAGCATCGTCATGGTGTGTACTGTGGGTCGTCTGACGATGCTTTTGACAACAGAGTGAAACGGCTGTCACGCCATAACGTGAGTTATAATTTCCACTTAAAAATGTTTTTTAAGTTTTTATTATTTTTATTCCTTATTTTTTTAAGACTTCAAGCCATTCTTGAGGAACCCAAAGCTCCTCTCATTTATCTCTTTTATTTTTTAAAGGCTTCTACCCAGTAGAATCATTTTTCAAGAACTCAAAATTTTGATTACAAAGCAATCTTTTTTACAGGGAATTTAATGAGGGTATATTCATGATTAGACAAGTAGTTAATGCTCACAGAGACAATTTTAAGACAATTTATCAACAGAATATAATATTTCCGTTCGGCATTTGATGCAGTTCTAAACTTTTATGTTACTGAATTTATTGTTGAACTGACTTAAATTCCATCTACACTATAATTATTGGCTTCCTGCTGTTCTGCTGCACTGACAAAGGACAAAGTCACTTGACAAAAGTTGTATTGCATTTTATAATTTCTGTTTTGTTGTGTGATTTGTTGAAATAAATAAATCGTTCATTTTATGTCTTCAATTGCCAAATGAAGCCAAAAAGTGCCAAAAAGAGAAAAGAAAAAGAGAAAAAAATGTTGTATTTGATAATGATGTTAAGAAACGTGATTTTATTTATTTTTATTGTATTTGTGTATTATTATCTATACTGTTATTTCATTTTGCACATGTATTTTGTTTTTGGCAATAAAATTCAATTCAATTCAATTTTTATTGTTCTTTCACTCACTTTTGTTTCTTCTCTTATTTATTCACTCACTTTTGTTTCTTCTCTTATTTATTTTTTATTTATCGAATGCACACACATTCATAACCAATAGAAGCAATACAGCTTAACGCCAAAACAATCCTTATTTACCTCAAAGACTGGTCTACAAAATTAAAGAAATAAAAAATTAACACTATAAGCTATAGATAACAAAGGATTAGAAGATTGTAAGGGAATAAAAAAATTAAAAAGAGTAAATATACTAAAATGTGAAATATACAAGGAAAAAAAGGATATTTTATAAATAATTGAGTAAATATATGAAAACATAGAATATATGAAAAGGAGAATAAAGGAAATATTATAGCATAGTCTGAAAAACAATAGGAATAATTGTTAAATTTAAAGAGCTTGTACACATTTCACACAGAATTGGTGCAGTGATTCACCGAATGATTCAAAAATCGAAAACCATTATAAAAACGTAATGTTCTTTGGAGGAAATAATTATTATACGTCCATAATCTATCCACCATTACCCTGTTATATTACACCCTATTTTTAATATTTTTTTCCTTCTTCCAAAAGTTTTCTTCAATTATTATGTATTTAAAAGATTATTTTATTAATACTGTATGAATTATTATACTTATAACTTATATAAAATAATACTTAATTATTATGTATATGAAAGCTTATTTTATTTATTAAGAAACATATCTTATATTGCATGAATTTCTAAAAGATTTTGTTGAACTGTAATAACTTTTGTTGTAGTCATAAATATATTAATAACTCCTGGATTTCTTGTTCCATGACGAACTGCGTTGTTAATATTAACTTTTCATGTGAAATTTAACGACTTGCAGTCAAATATTTATGACAGGCAGATGAGAGGCAGATGCCTCTGAAGATGAATCTCATAGATTCGAAAGTACTCGGCCAGATTAAGTGAGTTATTATACTTATTCTTAACAAATATTTGACTGCAAGTCGTTAAATTTCACATAGAAAGTTAATATTAATAACATAGATAACGAACTTCAAGAATATTTTTTTTACCAGAACATCGATTTCATGATCTTGATATTCTGGTAAGGAAGAAAATGGCTGCTATCAAAGCCCGCTGTATAATATGTACCTAACTATATGTTATATAAGTTACGTACACAACTTATATGTTACACTATTCGTTAATTTTAACGAATAAGTTTCAGCCTGGTGACAATTGTCAATTAACGATCTATCTATGTGACGAGTCAATCAATTGATTAATTTATTTTTATTTTAGATTTTGTTCCAGCGTGTGCATTTGTGACTCAAAAGAAGACAAGCTGCGTCACTCAATGTCACGAGTCAATGCATCAATTAATTTATTATTAACGTTTTATTGTGAATTTAACGACTTGCAGTCAATTTTTAATTTGGCCTTGAAGATGAGTTTCCATGACTCGAAAACGTTCGGTCCAGAGTGAGTACAATTATTATTTATTCACAATTAAAAATTGATTGTAAGTGGTTAAATTTACAATAAAAAGTTAATATTAACAGTGCAGATCGTTATGGAACAATAATAAATTCAAAAATTTAATTTATTATTATTTTAGGTGACTCGAACGAGGACTCGCTGCGAGACTTCATGTAACGAGTCAATGAATCTATAAATTTGTTCTTATTTCAGATGCGGCTGCGACGTGTGCATTCGTGACTCGAACGAGGACTCGCTGCGCCACTCGATGTCGCGAGTCAACGAGTACAGGGCGCTGGCGTCTCCCTCGCTGATTGCTCTCTCCTCCAACGATCCTATCCTGACTGCCTTTCAGCTGTCCTGGGATTTGCGCAATCTCGCCTTCACCGAGCAAGAGGTCAAGAGCGAGTACATGGTGAGTTAAAGGGAAAGAAATTATGCCTCATAGAATCAGAAGATGAATTGTTGAGTTCATGGGAGCCTTACCTTACCGGTGACCGGTAAATGTTACCGGTGGCGTCTGATTGGTCTATTTAAATTGTTTAACGTATATTTTTTTTGTAGATTACTGGTACATCTTGGAGACTCCAGTTGTGGAGTATAAGACAAGTCAGATTAACAATTATACTTTCTTATACACTAGTTAACATAATTACTATATCAATTTTTTTTCGATTACGTCTTGGAGACTCCAGCTATGGAGTATAAGATAAGTCAGATTAACAATTATACTTTCTTATACACTATGGTTACCATAATTACTATACAAGTTTTTTTTTGTCGATTACGTCTTGGAGACTCCAGTTATGGAGTATAAGACAAGTCAGATTAACAATTATACTTTCTTATACACTAGTTACCATAATTACTATATCAATTTTTTTTTTTTTGTTGATTACGTCTTGGAGACTCCAGCTATGGAGTATAAGATAAGTCAAATTAACAATATTGTTAATCTGACTTGTCTTATACTCCATAACAGGAGTCTCCAAGACGTAATCGACAAAAAAATTGATATAGTAATTATGGTAACTAGTGTATAAAAAAGTATAATTGTTAATCTGACTTGTCTTATACTCCATAACTGTAGTCTCCAAGATGTAATTGACAAAAAAATTGATATAGTAATTATAGTAACTATAGTGTATAAGAAAGTATAATTGTTAATCTGACTTATACTCCATAACTGGAGTCTCCAAGATGTAATCGACAAAAAAATTGATATAGTAATTATGGTAACTATAGTGTATAAGAAAGTATAATTGTTAATCTGACTTATCTTATACTCCATAGCTGGAGTCTCCAAGACATAATCAACAAAAAAAAAATTGATATAGTAATTATGGTAACTAGTGTATAAGAAAGTATAATTGTTAATCTGACTTGTCTTATACTCCATAACTGGAGTCTCCAAGACGTAATCAACAAAAAAAAACTGGTATAGTAATTATGGTAACCATAGTGTATAAGAAAGTATAATTGTTAATCTGACTTATCTTATACTCCATAGCTGGAGTCTCCAAGACGTAATCGAAAAAAAATTGATATAATAATTATGGTAACTATAGTGTATAAGAAAGTATAATTTATTATACTTTCTTATACACTAGTTACCATAATTACTATATCAATTTTTTTGTCGATTACGTCTTGGAGACTCCAGTTATGGAGTATAAGACAAGTCAGATTAACAATTATACTTTTTTATACACTAGTTACCATAATTGAATCGGCAAGTGATATCTAGGTCAACGTGCTATTGACATAGGCGTGAAATAGTGTAATAGTAATGGAATGGGAACGCCAAAAAAGCTAACTCAATTTCTAGCATCGGAATTTGAAGAGAGTGAAACAAATTCTAATAGCAAAGGACAAAATATGGCGACAACTTCGTCAAATAAAATAAGTGAGGACTTCAATGAACTTAAAAAAATAGAGGCAGCATTGAAAGAGTGGGGTACAGTTTCTTTTGATAAGAGAAAAATTGCGCGAGCCGACTATGATGAGTTTGTTGCTCTGTGTAACAAGCTTGCGCTATTTATAAATAGGGCCGAAACTAAAAGTGATTCTACCATAGACAATTCCAAAATCGATGAGAGACTTTTCAAGCTGGAGGAGAAAATTGAAAAGTTATCTTCGAATTTGCAAGCACCAGCACCGATCCAGCAGAGAACATTCGCCGAAACCGTGCAGCTGCCAAAGAAGAAAGAAGAGAAGAAGCCAGGTGAAGTTTGGAGCCAGGAGAACATTAGTGACCGAAGAATCAGACCAGTTCCAAAAGAAAAAGTGGTCCTGATAAAACCCAAGGAGATACAAGGATCAGAGCGTCTAACTAGTGAAAAATTGAAAACTATCATTAAAAAGACCATTTCTAATGAAAATTCATTAAAAATTAAAAAAGCAGTCAATGTGCGAGGAGGGGGAGTGCTTCTGGTATTGGACCCTAGTGTAGATAAGGACAAAATTTTTGGCAATACTGTACTACAAAATGCTAATTTCGAGGTAAGTGAGCCACAAAAAATCAAACCTAAATTAGTAATATATAATGTTCCAGTAGAGTTGAGCCCTGAAGATTTAGTCAGAGAAGTATATAATAGAAATTTTCAAGATCACATAACGTTTGAACTTTTTAAGAATTCATTTAAACCTATATTCAAAATAGGACCGAAAGATAGGAAGCAGGTCAACTGGGTTGTAGAGTGTGCAGGAGATATTAGAGGCAGGCTTATAAATATGAGAAAAGCTTTTGTGGACTGGTCGGTGTGCACTGTTAAGGACTACGTGTCGGTTACCAGGTGCTTCAAGTGCCAGGGTTTAGGGCACATTGGTCGTCACTGCACTCAGCAACATAGCACCTGCAGTCATTGTGCGGAGACCGGACACGATGTCAAGTCATGTCCAAACACGAAGGAGAAGGAGGTATGTGCTAATTGTAAGAGACAAAAAAACCATCAGGCAGCTCATAAAGTTAGCGACAGAAATTGTCCAGAGTATGAAAAAGCATTGAGGAAGTTAGTTGAAAAAACTGATTATGGGTATTAAAAAAGTTATTATCAACTCCTTGCGTCACTTCAAAAAACAAAAAATCATCATACCGCAGAATAATAAAAATGTAAATATATATGAGATTTTATGCAAACTGAAATCTTTCAACACGACTGTTAACACTCCTAAGAGTAGGATTAATCTAGTATATAATTATGGAGAATATGTAGATTTAGTTATTTCATTTGCAAATATAGAAGGAAGTTATGTTACTATATCTAAAGGACTTTCAAAACAATTGCAACATTCTAAAATAGACCTTGGGGATTGGCAGCACTTCATGCATACTGAGATTGAATATATTAAGATTTTTTTCACTGAAGAAGCATCCATCCCAGTTTTCATACTAGAAACTAGTGAGCAGCCTGAAAAGAGACTTCATAATCTTCTTGCCATGTTAAACAGGTGGAGCGAAACAAATTACCCCTTAGTCATAGGAGTAGATATTTTTACAAGCGCACTACAAGAAATACCAGCTATAAATATTTTTAGCAGTGTATTAGAGAATGAAACCCTACGCTTTGTATTCTATAACAAAGGTATTAGAAATATAGATTA
This sequence comes from Conomelus anceps, assembly GCA_948455865.1. Lineage (NCBI taxonomy): Eukaryota > Metazoa > Arthropoda > Insecta > Hemiptera > Delphacidae > Conomelus > Conomelus anceps. Next base: position 32,785,756 of record OX418227.1, on the reverse strand, counting down.
TCTGAAAATACCTGGGCTAAATAACACCAATGCCACAGAATGTCCAGCTGGATATTTTGAAGGAGTGTCAAGGTATGAGAGATATCTAAATAACATGATTGATCTCCGTAATCTACTGGAGAAGGCAGATACTGAGAATGCAAAAATTTACAAAGATATTTTAAAGAACATATGTGCAGATGTGTCAGGCAAAACAATTGATATGCTGAGGAAGAAGGACATGAACATTTTCGATAATACAGTAGGAAAATTTTTCTTCAAAACAACAACAATCTATAGAATGGGCTATAGCCTAGAAGATGGAGGAAAATATGTTGAATTTATAGACAATAAGAATAGGTTTAGAACGCATGAAAAATATATACTTGTCACTCGAAATACGGAGCTTATGCTGGATGGCGAGTTGATTGATAGGATAAATAAGATTAGTATAAATAAGCCTAAATTTCCACTAATAAGATGGATAGAAGGAGTACCTGGATGTGGAAAATCAACTTATATTATTAGAAGACATAGACCAGGAAAAGATTTAGTACTAAGCCAAACACGAGCTAGCATAAAAGATATTAGAAATTCAGTTTCAACTTACCATACTAATAATGAAACCCCTATTCAACTTAATGTGGATTATAGAACAGTAGCATCATATATAATAAATCATTCAAATAAGAGGTATGATAGAGTATTTATAGATGAAGGGCTGATGATGCATGCAGGATATATAGGATTTATAGCGGAATTGAGCCGTGCAAATGAAATTATAGTAGTTGGCGACTCCAACCAAATACCATATATTGAGAGATCTCCTGTAGAAACAAAATGGAATAAAATTTCTGATTTTTGTGAACCTGAAGAATATATCAAAGTAACAAAGCGATGTCCAGTGGATGTGTGCTTTGCGTTGGAGCCTTTCTATACAGGAGTCCACACAAAAAACAAAACAGTCAAATCCATCCTCCCAACTTTCAAGAATGGCGAATTTCATCAGCTGAAAGAAGATACCCTGATTCTCACATTTACGCAAAAAGAAAAGAAAACTCTGGCAGATGTTATGAAAAAATATAAGCTACAGAGAATTAACACAATCCATGAAGCGCAGGGGCTCACATCTAAGGATGTTGTCCTAGTAAGACTTGAAACTAGAGACAACAAGATTTACAATAGTGTACCACACGTTATTGTAGCGATTTCGAGACACACGGAGAGCTTCAGATATCTAACAGCAGGATACAATGATGCGGTAACAGATACTATCGAGAGAGTGAGAAATAGGACTGAAGAAGAGCTAGTAAAGTGGAATAGAAATAACTCAAAAGGAGAAGAGAAAAAGTCCTATCTTAATGAATAGTCTAATAGAAGAAATAGATTTAGTGGATATTGAAGATTTTTTAGTTCTAGACTCCATACATGTTAAAAGTAGTTTGAATCCATTCAAATTAAAAATAATCAGCTTTAATATCAGAAGTTACAATAAGAATATTGATGAATTTTTAATACAATTAGAAGACCTACAAGTAGATTTTGATGTCATTGTCTTGACGGAATGCTGGATTTCATGTGGTGTCATCCCACGAAACATAGAAAATTATACCGCCTATTCAACAGAGAATAATCTGCTACAAAATGATGGAGTATTGGTATATGTAAAGTCCGAAATATATGCTGAGATAGAAGAGCCACAAATGCAACAAGCCAACTGTTTGAACCTACACCTTGAAATTGGTGGGAACATATTTGTCATTACTGCCATATACAGATCACCTTCGTATGCGGACTTGACAGAATTTCTGAACAACTTGAGAAATATATTTGAAGAAACCAACTCAGACAAGCATTCTCATGTGGTTGTAGGTGATTTGAACATAAACATTTTGGAACCAAACAAACATAGACAGCTAGATGAATATGAGAACTTACTGAGCGAGTATGGATTTGTTCACTGTATAAAGCATCCTACTCGTATTGGAAATAGTGCAGCTTCATGTTTAGATCACATGCTGGTAAACTTTAGGAAAGAGGTGATGCCAATTATATTCCAAAATTCAATTACAGATCACTTCATAACTATTTTGGGAGTGAAAACCGAAGTTGAAGAATCAAATTGTTCTAGAAGGGATCACCAATATGAAACCATTGATCAGGAGAAGCTCTCATCATTGCTGCTGCAGGAATCGTGGATCTCCGTCTACTCACAAGTTAATGCTGAAAACACATTGAACGAGTTTGTGGCAAAAATTGAGAGATATGGAGAGGTGTGCAAATACACTCGCAGAGTCCCACATAAAAGAAGGAGAATCAAGCCATGGATTACAAATGGGATCTTAACATCAATAAGAAAGAGAGATAAATTACATCGGCAGAGCAGAAGTAATATAGCCAATGTTCAACTAGGCGCTTACTACAGAAGATATAGGAACTTACTAACTGCAGTTATAGAAAGAGCAAAAAAACAGTATTATTCAGATAGGCTAGGAGACTTGAAAGATTCAAAACAGACTTGGAAAGCAATAAGAGAAATAACAGAAGTGCAACGACCAAGAACACAAATCAAGCAAATTAATATTGATGGTAGAGAATTGAAAATGGGAGAGAATGATGAGGACATTGCAAATTCTTTCAACAAATTCTTCAAGAGCATTGGACCCAAACTGGCACAAGATATTTTAAATAGGAATCAGCACCTCAGAGATGTTTCCACGGCCATTGATGGGACACCTTGTCACTCTTTATTCTTCACACCTGTGGACAATGAGGAGATAATGCAAATAATAAAAAATCTTAAAGCAAATAGTGCACCAGGCCCGGACTCCTTGAGACCGGAATTTTTCAAACAGAATGGCGCTAGTCTATCTAAACCCTTAACAGCAATTGTAAATAGAATATTTGAAGAGGGTGTTTTTCCACAATGCTTAAAAGAAGCAGTTATTTGTCCAATTTTCAAGACTGGAGATAAAAAAGATATAAATTGCTACCGACCAATTTCACTGTTAAACACAATAGCAAAAATTGTTGAGAAATGCATCAAATCAAGGCTTGTAAGCTATCTTGAGAAAAATAAAATTCTATCCCCAAACCAATATGGGTTTAGATCCAGCTGCAGCACAAGTGATGCTATCCAACATCTTACCTCACAAATAGCAGAACAAATTAATACAGAAGAGAAACCTTTGGCAGTATTTTTAGATTTAAAAAAGGCTTTTGATACTGTTTCGCATAAAATGCTACTATCCAGACTTTATAACTATGGTATTAGAGGACTTCCATGGAACTTATTTAGGAGCTATTTGACAGATCGAACACAGTCTGTTAGGGTAAACGGGCACACAAGCAGCAAGCTGATAGTGGAATGTGGCGTCCCACAAGGAACGGTTCTGGGACCAGTCTTATTCCTATTGTACATAAACCCATTATGCGATATGCAAATTGATGGAGAAGTAACCAGTTTTGCAGATGACACGGTTCTTCTGTTTTCTGGAGCGTCTTGGGATGTGACTTGGAAGAAGGCTGAAACCGGTCTAAAAAAAGTGTCTCACTGGCTTGATGAAAATCTTCTTACACTTAACTATGGAAAGACATACTTTTTGACCTTCTCCGCTACACAGCATGGACAACCAACTGAGAATAATTTAATAATAAATAACAGCTTGAATAATTCTTCATACGCAGTTTGCAGGAAACAGTTTCAGAAATACCTTGGAGTGACAGTGGATTCTTTTCTACGCTGGGATAAACACATAGATGAGCTATGCAAAAAATTAAGGAGAACAATTTACAAATTCAAAATGCTGAGATCACTAGTCAATCCGAAGTGTCTGAGGATGGTCTATTTTTCTATAGTTCAATCTCTACTAACCTATGGAATCGTGGGTTGGGGTGGAACGAGCTACACCCACATTGACCCCCTCATAAAAGTTCAGAAACTCATCATAAAAGTTATAAGAAGAAATCCGCCACGTTACCCATCAGACCAACTATTCTACGAGTTTGGTGTGATGGATCCAAGACAACTCTACTCTAAAGAAATAATCCAGAGAATACACAGGAACACAGCAAACTTTGAAAACAGAAACCATAGCCACAATACAAGAAACAGGCACCTTCTTATTGCGAATGTAGCAAGGAAAGCCTTATACCAGAGACACTTCAACCATTTAGCTCCCAAATTGTACAACCTGCTTCCTGAAAACATCAAGAGCACAGCATCTGAAACAAGATTCAAATCTGCAGTCCACAAATGGATATTAAATACAGGAAGGCAAAACTTGGAAATAATTATCTCAAACAACATGTGAGCTCACTTACCTAATAATTCCGCACTAACCCCCCCCCCCCCCCCCCCCCCTACTCTAGAACATGGGTAAACCATAGTTGAGTAGGGTAATTTCCAAAAATTATTTATCAAAAATTGCAGTTCTATAGTTATTAGATTCCCATTTAATTTGCTAATATATATTATATTGTTTTATAGTTTTAATTAATTATTGATTGGAAATAAAGTATTTATTTATTTATTTAATTTTTTTAATTACTATATCAATTTTTTTGTCGATTACGTCTTGGAGACTCCTGTTATGGAGTATAAGACAAGTCAGATTAACAATTATACTTTCTTATACACTAGTTACCATAATTACTATATCAATTTTTTTGTCGATTACGTCTTGGAGACTCCAGTTATGGAGTATAAGACAAGTCAGATTAACAATTATACTTTCTTATACACTAGTTACCATAATTACTATATCAATTTTTTTTTGTTGATTACGTCTTGGAGACTCCAGCTATGGAGTATAAGATAAGTCAAATTAACAATTATACTTTCTTATACACTATAGTTACCATAATTACTATATCAATTTTTTTGTCGATTACGTCTTGGAGACTCCAGTTATGGAGTATAAGTCAGATTAACAATTATACTTTCTTATACACTATAGTTACCATAATTACTATATCAATTTTTTTTTTGTTGATTACGTCTTGGAGACTCCAGCTATGGAGTATAAGATAAGTCAAATTAACAATATTGTTAATCTGACTTGTCTTATACTCCATAACAGGAGTCTCCAAGACGTAATCGACAAAAAAATTGATATAGTAATTATGGTAACTAGTGTATAAAAAAGTATAATTGTTAATCTGACTTGTCTTATACTCCATAACTGTAGTCTCCAAGATGTAATTGACAAAAAAATTGATATAGTAATTATAGTAACTATAGTGTATAAGAAAGTATAATTGTTAATCTGACTTATACTCCATAACTGGAGTCTCCAAGATGTAATCGACAAAAAAATTGATATAGTAATTATGGTAACTATAGTGTATAAGAAAGTATAATTGTTAATCTGACTTGTCTTATACTCCATAACTGGAGTCTCCAAGACGTAATCAACAAAAAAAAACTGGTATAGTAATTATGGTAACCATAGTGTATAAGAAAGTATAATTGTTAATCTGACTTGTCTTATACTCCATAACAGGAGTCTCCAAGACGTAATCGACAAAAAAATTGATATAGTAATTATGGTAACTAGTGTATAAAAAAGTATAATTGTTAATCTGACTTGTCTTATACTCCATAACTGGAGTCTCCAAGACGTAATCGAAAAAAAATTGATATAGTAATTATGGTAACTATAGTGTATAAGAAAGTATAATTTATTATACTTTCTTATACACTAGTTACCATAATTACTATATCAATTTTTTTGTCGATTACGTCTTGGAGACTCCAGTTATGGAGTATAAGACAAGTCAGATTAACAATTATACTTTTTTATACACTAGTTACCATAATTACTATATCAATTTTTTTGTCGATTACGTCTTGGAGACTCCTGTTATGGAGTATAAGACAAGTCAGATTAACAATTATACTTTCTTATACACTAGTTACCATAATTACTATATCAATTTTTTTGTCGATTACGTCTTGGAGACTCCAGTTATGGAGTATAAGACAAGTCAGATTAACAATTATACTTTCTTATACACTAGTTACCATAATTACTATATCAATTTTTTTTTGTTCATTACGTCTTGGAGACTCCAGCTATGGAGTATAAGATAAGTCAAATTAACAATTATACTTTCTTATACACTATAGTTACCATAATTACTATATCAATTTTTTTGTCGATTACGTCTTGGAGACTCCAGTTATGGAGTATAAGTCAGATTAACAATTATACTTTCTTATACACTATAGTTACCATAATTACTATATCAATTTTTTTGTCAATTACATCTTGGAGACTACAGTTATGGAGTATAAGACAAGTCAGATTAACAATTATACTTTTTTATACACTAGTTACCATAATTACTATATCAATTTTTTTGTCGATTATGTCTTGGAGACTCCTGTTATGGAGTATAAGACAAGTCAGATTAACAATTATACTTTCTTATACACTATAGTTACCATAATTACTATATCAATTTTTTTGTCGATTACGTCTTGGAGACTCCAGTTATGGAGTATAAGTCAGATTAACAATTATACTTTCTTATACACTATAGTTACCATAATTACTATATCAATTTTTTTGTCAATTACATCTTGGAGACTCCTGTTATGGAGTATAAGACAAGTCAGATTAACAATTATACTTTTTTATACACTAGTTACCATAATTACTATATCAATTTTTTTGTCGATTACGTCTTGGAGACTCCTGTTATGGAGTATAAGACAAGTCAAATTAACAATATTATACTATCTTTACCATTACACTAGTTACCATATCAGTTATTTTAGGTGAGGCTTAATTTTGATGTGAAAGGAACTCTTGCACACTATAAAAAGCTTTATCAAATAAATATTTTTTCAATTGTTTTTCAAATATTTCCATATTTTCAAGACTCTTTAAAAACTGCGGTAGCTTGTTGTAGAGTTTCCTACCAATATAACTAGGTTTTTGTTTGAATAAGCTACTATTGTGACTCACCAAGTGATAATCTTCTCGGCTTCTTCTATTATAACCGTGTATGTCAAGGTTCTGGCTTATATCACTGTTATTTGCGTATAAAGTAGCTTCATACACATTTAAAGCAGGGTACAGTTAGGAGACCAAGTCTCTTGAACAACGGCCTACATGAACATAATCTATTTACTCTTTCCATACACCTAACAGCTTTCTTTTGTATCTTAAACATGAATCCAACATATGAATCCAAATAGACCGATCAGACGTCACCGATAGCATCTACCGGTTACTGATAATGCTCCCAGGAACTCAACCAATGAATGTTAGCATCAATAATAGATACATATACAGATACAAATAGTTCCCGATCTAAAAGGGATATATTTTCTGTGATTTTTTTCATGACGAAATACTTGATGAACAATCTAATATCAAAACTGACACTGTATTTCTATTCAATATATGATTTTCACTCACTTTTAATCGCTTATAATGGAGGAATGCATTTCACTTCTGAGGCTAATGAAGCTTCTTTTTAGAAGTGAAATTTAACCCTCCAACCAGTATCTCCAGTATAAGTGAGTGGAAATCATATATTAAATAGAAATACAGTGTTAGTTTTGATATAAGATTGTTCTGTATTTGAATCTGTTGTATCTTCACATTCATTGTGATTTTGTCTTAATAAATAAATAAACAAGGATATTGTTGTGATTTCTACTCACTTATACTGGAGGCATGCATCACTTCTACAGTCTCAGTTTTCATAGTAGGTAGGACTTTATTTGTAATTTGAATTGGATAATGAGAATTAATCTATTACAATATTGAGAGAATTACAGGGATCCAAGAATAATGTCTGGATATTTTTTGTTTATATATTACAAATACACTGTGAATGTTAGGGTAATAAGGTCAGATGATTTATGATGCTTACAATATTCAAACATAAATAGTCATTGAAGTAAACTTCAGTGAGTTCAACACTTAATTATTCGTGTGATGGTCGTTTCGTATTTTTAGAATGCTTCCTCAGACACAGCTGGTCTATAAGGTTGAGTAGGCATCAAGCCGTGTCTGAGGAAGCATTCCAACAATGCGAAATGTCCATCACACGAATAAGTAAGTTTTAAATTCACTAGTAAATTCTATTCCAATGATTATTTATATTATAAATTTCAATAACGCCCTGTCAGTCCCTTAATAAATAAGGTCATTGAATATTGTATTTATAAATATGTGCGCTGTATATTATTAAGTGATTCCTGGTTCATAAATCATGATCATATCGAGGAAGTTTTGGGGAATTTTTCGTTGGTGAAGTTGGTACAAATCATTATGTTGTTGGTAGGTGGAGCGCCCACTCAGGGACATTTTTCATTCGGAAAGTCCCTGTCCGGGGACATTCCTCATTCTGAAAGTCCCTTTTCACATCCTACTCGGAAAATCTTCTAGTAAATTATCCTCTCGGGGCAGTTACAGTTGCGAAAGCAGCCAAACCCGCTTTTAAAAGCTCTTTGAACGCGGTAAAAGAGATCAGAGATCATTAGGGGAATCGATTCGCCTATTCTGAGATGATATAATTAATTATTAATCAAGAACTGGGATTGATTTGGAAAAGTCTTCAGATATAAAAAATAAGTAGAGATAAAAAAGGAAAAGTTAGAAAATAAAGGAAAATAATAATTTAAGAAAGTGGAAAAGCTTCTCAAGAGAAGATAATTAAGGGAAATTAAATATTTAGTTTGTTTGGAAGTTGAATATTTCACCAAAAAGTTCAATTTCTAGGAGAAAAATTATGTTGAGCTTAAATTTGTAGGCCTATCTTCTTCTGTTTCCTAGTCGTTATGTTCTTTATTTGGCTGTCATTTATTAAATTTCTTTGTAGTGGTGAAGGTGATATTGTTGAAGATATCCATAATGAATAATAAGATAAAATTGTCACAACCACATGTATTGGAAACCGTGAGATACCAATTTCGGTTGTTACACCATTATCAAGCTCAATCAAACTGTTTGATTGAGATTGATAGTAGTGTAACAACCGAAACTAGTATCTCACTGTTTTCAATAAGTGTGGTTGTGACAAGTTCAAGTCTCATTATTCAAAATGAAATTTTTCTTATTGTAATGAAAGTATTTTCATTGGAATATCTGAGAAATAAATTGGGTTAATAATGGGAAGACTTTAGAACAAGGAAACAGAATATAAATTAAAATTGAATGTTTTAAAGTTAGTGAGAATAAGTAATTTAGAATAAAATGGAATGGAGAGTGGAAGATTGAGTGGATTGATTGAGTGAAAAGAAAATAAAAGTATACAAAGATTCAATAACATTTTTTTTTTTTTGATGATGGTGTTTGAGTTGGACCTAGTTTTAGGTGGGTTCCGAACCACCGGGAAGTGATTTTACAGCAGGGAACAGTGTCTTTTTTGCTGGCAAATCTAATCGGTCACCGTTACAAACAGGTAAAGCCATACGAATTTACTTACAAACAGGTCCTACGAGAACGCAGCTTATCTCTATCTGATTGAACAGATCATTATTGGATTGATAATATCATTAGGCAAAAATCAGAGGATATAGAAAATGTTTTAGGAATTTTTTTTATAAATAAAATAAGCATATGGCTTTTATTGGTGGAAAGACACTTACGGGTAGTTTCACCTCGCCAATTGAGCCATGTTATGGGGAACATGGTGAACCTACTATTTAATGGTGGTAGAGTTGCTACAATAGAACGATTAAGATAGTGGTCTATCCATTGAATAATTGAATAAAGAATAGAATAGAATGTTTTTTCTCACTTGATCAAAATACAATGAAGGAGAAAAAAGAATAAATATTCATATTGTACAAACTCACAAAATGAACTAGTGACTACGAAACCATAGAATCACATTTTTAAAGCAAAATTATACACCTCAATCAATACAAAGAAGAAAAATAAATAGATCACAGAGATAGTTATTTCAACCAATGTGTACATATTAATTACAAATTATATCAAATACGTTAGGAAAATTATATTACTGTAACACAATAAAATATACCATACATTAAATATTATTTTTTATAACATACCATATATTCATCATATTATATTAATACAGTATTATTATTTTATATTATCTACAGAGTACAATCAGAGAAAAAAATCTTTATTATACTTCTTCATTGTTCTTAGCAATGGAAACAAGTGAAATAAATACTACTTGCAAAATGAAAATGAATATCAATCACTTGAGTGCAAACAGGAAAATAAAAGTATAATATAAATATTATATAAAGGAATGCCAAATAAAAAATATTTTTCCAAAACTACTTCTTACACACTTAATGATGGAAGGTGATATAGGTAAATATTTGAATATTGTAGTACGAATTTTTAATAATATACCATTTTTTTTTAATATCATGCTCTTATTAATAGCATGATACTAAAACGTTTATGAGTCCCATGAACAGTTTTTGCTACATTTTAAATTATATTAAAGAGAGCAAACATTTACAATATTACTGCATTGGGGAACTTTTAAGTGGGTAAACTTTTAGTAGGCATATGAGTTTCTTATGGCATTTGTTCAATGGATATTGTTTAATTTTTATTGTTGAGACCGAGTGATCTTCTCTAAGTGTTATTTAAAGTAGAAAAATCAATTTGTTTCTCATAAGGTTTCTCACTTTAAGGCTTAATTTTTTCAGTATTTAGGACTTTAGTTGCAGTATTTATTATTTTTTAGTAAGAATTTGTATATTTATGCTCATTGTACATAATATTCATGTTTCAACAAAGCAATAAAGAAGTTACAAATTGAAATTGGAATTGTGAGACCTGTTTTCAGGGGAAATAGCAAGGGACAATAAAAGACTTTCGAATTCAAATTCTATAGCAAAAATAACAAGGGAGACATTAGACATTACATACCTTTCTCACAATGCAAGGAAAAATACAATTTGTGGACTACCAAACCAATCATTGGTTTTTAGGAATAGGGAGTGAAAAAAGTATGAGGAATGGATACAATATTTTATATTGATTCTTCATGCATGCTAGTTTTTGCGGTTGTAGTAGTAGGAGTTCTCTGAAAACTAGAGATGCATGAAAATCACCCCATCAAGATGGAGAATTCAATCATCTCTTGTATCGAGTGTGGGTTCCAACTTAACCAAAACGAAACGGGTTAGACAAGGATATAACTGGTCATTCCTATAGTAGCTTTGATGTAAATCACTTTATATATTTTTTTTTGTGGGGAGAGGATGAAGCCCACATAGGTCTGAGATCTGCGCGTGGACAACTCGATGATCGCAATTGATGAGTTGGAACTACAGTTTTAGGTAGGCTCCGAACCACCGAAAAGTGATTTTACAGGCTTGGATGTAAATCAATGGATCACTTTTCATTGAAGAGTGGGGGGGAGGGGGGAGGATTAAGCCTGTTATTAAGTCCATTATTTTGTTGTAATTTTTGTTCAACTTTGCAACTAATTGCAAGTTTATCAAGCAAAATAGAACTCTACATTATTTTATTGTAATTTTTGTTTAATTTTGCAACTAGTTGCAAGTTTTTTCAAGTAAAATGGAACTCCCCATTATTTTTATTGTAATGTTTGCTAAATTTTGCAAATAATTACAAGTTTTTTCAAGGAAATTGGAGTTCCCATCTTTTTATTATGGATAATGGGTGAACAAACTCCCAGTTAAGGTTAGGCAGCTTGATTTTGCAAAATTTAAGCATTGTGTTCAATGGTTCCTTCTAAACAGGGCATTTTACTCTTTAAAAGAATTTACCAGTGAGAGATGGACCTTAAGTAATTTTATATTAAATTGATAGTGTTTGTTTACTTTATGTTGATCTAAATGTTTGTAATAAATTATGTTTGTCTTTGACTGGTCTATGTATCAAAATGTGATATTTGTTGGGCTAATAAAATGATTATGATTATGATTATGATTATTGTAATGTTTGTGTTAAACTTTTAAAATATTTGCAAGTTTTTTAAAGTAAAATTGGTCCTCCCCATTATTTAATTTATTGTAATTTTCGTTCAACTTTCCAACCAATTGCAAGTTTTTTTCAAGTAAAATTGAACTCCCCATTATTTTATAATAGTTTCTGTTCAATTTTGAAACCAATTGCTAGTTTTTTTTTAAAAAAACCAGCAGAATAACTTTCTATCTTATTGTAATTTGTGCTTAATTTTGCAGGAATTGAGAAGACAGTGCCAGAAATTCGCTGTTGATCTGCTGGACCAATCGCGTAGCTCGCAGGAGCTGGCCATCGTACTCAATCATGACCCTGATAATTCAACTACGGATGAGGAGCACATGAAACTCACCAGACTGGAACAAGCTATCAAATACAAACAGAAAAAGGTAAAATAAACTGAATAATTCTATCAATATAATTAATTATACTATTCTATTTTTTTTTAGAATGAAGTTTATTGGTGGATATAAATTGTCTAGTGAGAATTAACCTCAATGTTTTGACAATATATCATAAAATTTATTTTTTGGGATGAAATTTTCAAGTGAATATTATTTCTAGGGTAAATTAACCTCAATGCTTTGGACAACATAGAATAGTCGAAATTTGTGGAAAGAGTAGTTTAGTACTTTGTTGCATCTTCACTTCAGTGTTATATTCTGTTTACAAATAAATATTTTTCTAATGGGTTTTCAGTCTAAAAGTTCTACATTTCTTTGTTTGGGGAGTATTTCTTTTATTCCTTTTCTCCTGTTCAGGTGTTTTTGTGATGTAAGAGAAAGCAGAAGAGGATGGAGAGAAGAAAATGAATAAGGAATAAAAGGAGAAGGAGAAGAAGAGCAAGTCATAGGATAGAACAAGGAAAACAAGAGGAAGGAAAATAAGGAGAAAAGATTGTGATAAAGAAAGAACGACTTCCATAAATGAATAGGACTTGTTAATTTCACATCCATTGAATATCAACATCACAAAAAACGAAATATATAATATTTTGTCAGTAATGCCATTTTTAATCTTACCGTATCAGCAGAATGGTAGCTTCAGGGCACATAACACATGAACCCCGACACATAGAACATGAAACATCTATCCATGGAACTGTAATTGTTTTTTCCTACAACTGCTCGTAAAGTAGTTCTTTACGTACTGAAAACTAATTGTAAAATACCTCTTTACTGCTCAGCAAGCGGTAAAGTACTTTACGCTCGCCAGCTGTTTTCTTTACGCTTCTGTTTTGATTTTGATGTCTTCTCATTGGTGGATCACAGAATCCGTGAAATTCACATAACCTCAACAATGACGAACGCTAACCAAATCCGCGCACGGTCTGTGATGTTACAAACTGCAAGCTTTTATTGTGTTGGAATCCAGAACTGAAGTTGTAGGAAAAATATTGTATGTAATTCGCGCGTGAAGCTTCTTTATTGCTCTCGCAAAATTACTGCGCTCCGCTACGCGTCGCGCAGTAAATGTTTTGGCTCGAGCAATAAAGTCGCGCTTCACGCTCTTAATACATAAATAACTATTTCCTACAGTGACCCAAAAAAGTGTCTATTTTTGCACTAACTGAAGCACGCAAAATAGTATATTCCTGCACCAGTGCGGGAAAGTAAATTGCAGTGCGGCAATGTACTTTTCCGCACTCCAAATTTGCAACCTAACAACACAAAATAGTGAGCATGTAATACGCAGGTTCCCTATTCTGAAATTCAAAAATAGGTTGGCTACTCTGCTTCAGCTGTGAATAGTTGTTGTAGTTGTTGATGATGAAATCGATTTGATTCGAAGATAGGTTATGTGAGGAATTTTCAGGTTATGTATGCCCTGTTTTGTTCTGTTTGAATTACTTTATACATTACTGTAGGAAAAATTTAATGTGTAATACGAGTGCAAAGTATTGTTTCTGCACTCGAGAAACTTTTTTCACTCGCCTTTGGCTCGTGAAAAAAACTGTTTCTCTCGATGCAGAAAAACGGTGCTTTGCACTCTAGTTACACAAATAGCTATTATTTTATTTGAAACAATGGACTTTCTCTAGTTCCGTGCATGGCATTTATTCAATGACGTCATACATTTTTTTATGATTTCAAAAATTTCTTTTTTATTTGATTCATAATCACTTTACTGAGAAAAAGCTCGATAGGAACTAGAAAAAAACATGGGAAACATGACCTGAAAATTTGAAATGCATATCTCTTATGACTTTTGCCATAATGTGTCCCCAAAGCTTGAAAAATTAACTTTACGATTAATCTCAAGTAACAAAACTTTTACAAACTGAAGTACGTTAGGCGTCAGGAAAACAGTTGAAGAATTTTTTTTAGTTGCCATCTACTTCTTTTCTATTTTCTTTTTCTCTCCATCTTCATTTTTTCTCCTTCTTCTTCTTTATCATTATCATCATCCTCTCCCACCTCCTACTCCACCTCCTCCTCCTCATTCTCTACATCCTCCTCCTTCTGTCCTCCTCCTCCTCATTCTCTACATCCTCCTCCTTCTGTCCTCCTCCTTCTGTCCTCCTCCTCCTCATTCTCATCAACCTCCTCCTATCCCCTCCTCCTTCTCATCAACCTCCTCCTTCCCCTCCTCCTTCTCATCCTCTTCCTCCTCCTCTTTTTCCTCCTCCTCCTGCTCCTACTTTCTCCTTATCCTCCACCTCCTACTCTTCTTTCATCTTCTCCTCCTCCTCCTCCTCCTTCCCCTCCTCCTTCTCATCCTCTTCCTCCTCCTCCTCATCCACCTACTTTCTTCTTTTCTTCATTATCCTCCTCCTGCTTCTCCTCCTCATTCTCATCAACCTCCTTCTTCCCCTTCTCCTCCTCATCCTCTTCCTCCTCCTCTCTTTCCTCCTCTTCATCCACATTTTCCTCCTCCTCCTGCTCCTACTTTCTCCTTCTCCTCCACCTCCTACTCTTCTTTCTTCTCTTCCTCCTCCTCCTCCTACTCTTCTTTCTTCTCTTCCTCCTCCTCCTCCTACTCTTCTTTCTTCTCTTCCTTCTCCTCCTCCTCCTCCTTCTCCACATCCTTCTCCTCATCCTCCTACTTTCTTCTTTTCTTCCTCCTCCTCATTCTACTCCTCCTCCTTCTGTCCTCCTATTTCCTCATTCTCATCAACCTCCTACTTCCCCTTCTCCACCTCATCCTCTACCTCCTCCTCTCTTTCCTCCTCTTCATCTTCTTTTTCCTCCTCCTCCTGCTCCCACTTTCTCTTTCTCCTCTTCCTCTTCTTTCTTCTAATCCTCCTCCTCCTCCTCCAACTATTCTTTCTTCTTTTTCTCCTTCTCTTCCTCTTCTTTCTTCTACTCCTCCTCCTCCAACACTAAAAAAATCATTCACATTCAGTAAAAACACTTTTCGTCTCCTTCTCCTTCTTCTCCTTCCTCCTCCTAATCAATTTAATCCACAATGATTAGTTAGACGAAATTGTCACAACCACATTTATTAAAACTTAGAGAAACTAGAGAAACCATTATCAATCTCAATCAAACTCCGAGTTTCTCAATCAATCCGAAACTAGTTTCTCTAAGTTTTAATAAAAATGTGGCTGTGACAATTTCGTCTTATTATTCATTATGGATACCTTCCACAATATCACCTTCGCCACTACAAAGAAAATTTAATCCACTATGTTTTCCATCCCAATTCACTCTTTTTCCACTCTCATTTATCGAATTCACACTGTTTTCTCATTCTAATTCACTCTTTTGTCATCCTAATTCATCAAATTCCCTCTGTTTCAGTTCGTAGCCCATCCGAACATCCAACAGCTGCTGGCAGCCATCTGGTACGACGGTTTGCCCGGATTCAGGCGCAAGCCCCTGTTACAGAAACTCTTCGAAATTGTGCAAGTGGCCGTTCTCTTCCCGGTCTATTGTGTCCTCTACATGATCGCACCCAACACCCACACTGGCAAACTTATGCGCAAACCCTTCATGAAGTTCCTCATACACGCATCGTCCTATCTGTTCTTCTTGCGTGAGTACAAACATTTATTTATTAGAATTTATTATTTGATAATCCATAAGCCATAATCCATCGCCTCGTCCTATCTGTTCTTCTTGTGTGAGTACAAACATTTATTTGTTAGTATTATTATTTGATAATCCATCACCTCGTCCTATCTGTCCTTCTTGTGTGAGTACTCTCATTTATTTATTAGTATTATTATTCGATAATCGAGTACATTTAAGTGGCTGAGCGTTCATTGAAAACCATTGGTTTGATTTTAAAAGCTGTCATCGTACAGCGTAGATCTCCGTTATTTTTTGTAGATTACGTCTTGGAAACTCCAGTTATGAAGTATAAGACAAGTCAGATTAACAATTATACTTTCTTATCCACTAGTTACAATAACTACTATATCAATTAGTTGAGGTGAGGCTTAAATTTGATTTGAAAGTAACTCTTGTACACTTTAAAAAGCTTTATCAACTAAATATTAAAAAAAATTTTTTTTAATATTTCTATATTTTCAAGACTCTTTAAAAACTGCGGTAGCTTGTTGCAGAGTTTCCTACCAATATAACTAGGTTTTTGTTTGAATAAGCTACTATTGTGACTCACCAAGTGATAACCTCCTCGACTTCTTGTATTATAATCGTGTACGTGAAGATTTTATCAACTAAATAGTTCAGTGGCCGGGCATCCTTATAGTTTCCAGTTGCTATTTCTTAATATAATTGTCAATTATAAGCAACCAGAATAGAATAAAAAAAGATCTGGTTAATTCTAAAATGATTATGCACCTACTTGAAACGTCATATATATGAAATCATATTATGATCATATTAAATCATATTATGAAATCAACCTTTCCTTTGCTATGGGGCTCGTCTTTGGGCCAATTCAAGTGCTGCCAAGGAAGCTTTTGTATGGCAAATAAAGCAATTAGAGTAATAGCTGGACTTCCCGGGAATGCTTCTTGTAGAGACAGTTTCAGTGACTATAAAATTATGACACTTGCCTTTTGTCTACATCTTTCAAAATCTGGTTCATGTGGAAGAAAATGCACTCTGTTTCCTATTCTAATTCTTCTAATTCACTCCAATTTTCATCCTAATTCATCTAATTTCCTCTTTGTTTCAGTTCATAAGTTTATTTCACGAGGATCAATACATTAATGCAAGAGCTAGAAAGAATCTGAAAGTACCCAATGTTAGGCTTACTAGAACACTAAACAGTTTCGACTTTATACAAGTTAAAATTTATAATAAACTACTTCTACCAGTAAGGGATCTACCTCCATAAAATATTTTAAAAAAATACTGAAGTTCAAAGCCTTTTACTCTGTTGATGAGTATGTAATTGATTGTATAGTTAAATGAATTTATTTGTTGATAGATATATAACCAGTAGCCTAAATAGTATAATAGTCTTACTTTTTTGTAGTCTGTATTCCAAAATAATTTTCATTGTTAAGAGTTTTGTATACTATAGCTGTATCACCACTAACAGACTAGGCCTAGTTCTATTCTTATATCAATGGTGTATTCTATAGTTTCTTTCCCATACTATCTCTCAGTTTCTCTCCTCTCTCTTGCTTTTAATCACAATTTCATCCTCTTTGTTCTCTTCATTTTCCACCTGACTCATTCTTCATCGCCTAGGCTTAAAATACCTCTTCCAAGTTGCCTTTGTACAATAAATAAAAAATAAAAGATTTCATTTTACATGAAGGTACCTTGTTTGAATGAATGAAATTGTCATTAGTCATTTTACACTATTAATTCATTCATTCAGATAAATTCTCAGACATAAAATTTAGCGTCCCGAGGTTACAAGCAACCTGTTCAGAATGATACACATGAACTTAAAACTTAAAAAGTAAATGCTCCAGAAGGGCTGGAGGCTGCTAAGGATAACAGAACCCAAGAGTGCAACATAGTATT
Organism: Conomelus anceps; assembly: GCA_948455865.1. Classification (NCBI taxonomy): domain Eukaryota; kingdom Metazoa; phylum Arthropoda; class Insecta; order Hemiptera; family Delphacidae; genus Conomelus; species Conomelus anceps. Next base: position 32,767,941 of record OX418227.1, on the reverse strand, counting down.
ATTAACAAAACAGAGGAAGATAATGAAAATACAAATTAATCAACTATAATATTTCATTTTTGGTGTAAATTTAATGACTTGCAGTCAGTTTTTATATTGTGAATATATAATAGATTACAAGTTAGTTCGAAGTTACTGACAATTGAACAAACTGACAAATTTACTTAAACAGAATTTATTAATTTAAACTAATAGCACTTAAAGGAATTCGAAATTAATAAATTCTGTTTAATATAATAAATATACTCACATTCGGCCGAACGTTTACGAGGTAGGTATTAAACTCATCTTCAAGGCATCCTAGGCATTTTTGACCACATTATACAAAAACCACAATAATTCTTCCAACCAACAAACCAACATCGCCGATCTAGGATGCCTTGAAGATGAGATTCAATAATTCGGAAACGTTCGGCCGAATGTGAGTGCATTTATTATATATTCACAATATAAAAACTGACTGCAAGTCGTTAAATTTACAAAAAAAAAGTTAATATTAACTACGCAGATCGTTATGGAACAAGAAGTCCAAGAATATAATATTTCCTCTACTACGTTCATAATTAATATTAGATTCGTTTGTTATTGCAGTTATTTTGATCCTGGTGTCACAGAGAGCTGAGGTGGTGGCAGTCCAGTTATTTGGTACAGAATCTATGCAAAAGCAGCTGGACGAAGATCTGCTGAGACAGCGCGGCAATGGACCAACATTCCTTGAAGTTATTGTCGTACTCTATGTGTTTGGTAAGTTCAAATAAGATGGAAAGCTGCAAGAAAGAATATTGACAATATTTAACTCATTATTTGTGAGGTGGACAAATCGAAAAAAATTGTGGGTCCCGAATCGAAAGATGACTCAATTTTGGAGGGATCTATTCACAGAAATAGAAAATAATAAATTAAATAGAACAGAAATATTAAAATATTAAATATTTTAAAATATTATGAAATCAGAACGAATATTAATATTTATTGAGGATGAAAATGTTATAAAAGCTTTAGAATTGAGGAGAAATAAAAAGTGCAAAAGAAGAAATGGAAGAGAAGAGGAATGGTGAAAAAAGAAATGAAGATCAAATTGGAAAAGGATGAAATAAAAGAAAGTCAAAATTAAAAAAATATTGTTGTTTTCATAGCAACGAGATCAGTATTTTTCAACTCAAAATTTTCTATCCAAAAATTCAATATTATAATTCTTTTTCACTGTTTTTAGTGTTTTATTTTGAGTAGACTTCCAGCATAATTGAAACAATACAGAATTATCAAATTTTACTAAACTAACAAGTTGAGTTACAATTTTAGTAAAACACGAAACCATGGTTCTGTGACTCAAATTGTTAGTTTAGTGAAATTTGACAGCTTCTGTTTTGTTTCAATTATGGAGAGATTCTACAATATCAACATCAGTTCCCCTTATTTTATTGAACGTTTAGCCTTTAAATTTAAAAAAAAAACATTTTATTATTATTATTTTTTTTTTTGTTAAATTTTTCAGTGAATGTGTAAATAATTAACCTCTGTTTTGGACAATATAACACAATTAAAATTTGTGAATAAAGCAGCATTGGACTTAAATCTGTTACTTCTTTACATGCATTGTTATTCTGTCTTTTAAAAAATAAACAAATAAATATTGGAAGAATTTTGAGGTGAAAAAATTGTAAATTGAGTTTTAAATTGTAAAATGTAGGCGTGACGGTTAGCACATCTACTTGTTACTTAGACACTAGACAGTCACGGGTTTGATTCCTGATCAAGTCCTGGCGTTTCTATCATGTTTGTCTCTATGTTTTTCAAAAGTTTTATTGTTAATCAAACTAATAAATTCTGTTCTACAGGCTTCATCTGGGAAGAAACAATGGAGATGTACGTGGAAGGCATAAGGGCGTACCTTCGTAACATGTGGAACTTCATAGATTTCACTCGAAACATGTTTTATGCGCTGGTGATCATCTTGCGATGCTGCGCGTACGTGCAACAGCGGAGTCAGATCGCTGTGGACCCGGCCACTGCCTACATTCCGCGAGAGCAGTGGGATGCGTTTGATCCGCAACTTATTGCTGAGGGAATGTTTGCTGCCGCCAATATATTCAGGTAGGGTTATTGGGAGTGTATGTGGGATTGGCTCAAACCAGTTTTTTAGACAAAGTCAGGCCTGGGGGGTACTTTGAGGTTTCTTTTTTTGTAGATTACGTCTTGGAGACTCCAGTTAAGAAGTATAAGACAAGACAGATCAACAATAATTATACACTAGTTACCATAATTACTATATCAGTTAGTTGAGGTGAGGCTTAATTTTGATGTGAAAGGAACTCTTGTACACTATAAAAAGCTTTATCAACTAAATATCTACATTATCCTTGAGTACTTGGAAAGGTCTCAAAGATAAGGGAGTTCCAATAAGTGAAGTGAAGTGATTTAGGGGTCAGGTGGGTTTAGCATGTACCTGTTTTATACAAAGTAAGTCACGTGGTCGACCTTGAGGCTACCTTGAGTGAAGAAAGAGTTGGTAAGGTTTGAGTTGGAAAGAGGGTTTTCAAGTGTTCCTTGAGAAAAGGGAGACTCAAGAAAGGTTCATAAATAAACCTGATGTCCCCCCTTTGAAATAAGGATTTATTATCACATTTATAAGCGTACCTTGAGGCTTCCTTGAGTGAAGGTAGACTTGAAAAGGCTACAAAGAAGGTGGTTCCAATATATTTAGGTGCGGTGATTGGAAGAGTAGGTGGGATTGGCTCGAACCTGTTTATTTAGATAGAGTTTATTTAGGGCCACCTCGAGGTCCCCTTGGAAAGCTCAAGGCTTTTGTTTGAAGTCTTGGAGACTCCAGTTTTAAGGAGTATAAGACAAGTCAGATCAACAATTATATTCTTATACACTAGTTACAATAATTACTATATCAATTAGTTGGGGTGAAGCTTAATTTTGATGTGAAAGGAACTCTTGTACACTATAGAAATTGTTTTTTAAATATTTCTATATTTTCAAGACTTTTAAAAAGGGGGGTAGCTTGTTGTAGAGTGTCATATAAATATAACTATTAGGTTTTTGTTTGAATAAGCTACTATAATGACTCACCAAATGATAATCTCCTCGGCTTTTTGTATTATAATCGTATATGTCAAGAAAAGGTTCAAAGATAAGGGGATAATATATTCAGGTGAGCTGATTGAAAGGGTAGGTGGGATTGGTACCTGTTTTTTATACAAATTAGGGCCTGCAGCCCTACATTAAGGCTCTTTGACTCAAGGGAGAATAAAAGGCTTCAAAAAAAATTCCAAGTTTTCCTTGTGATAAGGAAAACTTAGCCCCAATATTAGTCTATGAACGTTTTATTTTATTTCTCTTGAAATGTAAAGTATCTGCACAGGCATTTCAAGATTCACTCGAGTCAAGAGAATTTAAAAAAAAAACGTTCATAAATACGTTCAGTGTCTCTTGACTCGTGGGCGGACTCTTGAAATCCCTTCGAAATTTGCTTGAACTTTTTTTATTAGAGCTTTTATCCTTCAAGAATAAAATTATAAGCTTAAATCAAACATATTCATAATCCTTTCTGACATGTTCAATTACTTACAAGCACCTTGAGGAATTCGAAATTAATAAATTATTTTCCTAATGTTTTAGTCGGTAACTACCATAATTTTATTACAATTACCAGCCGACTGTGTTAAGAGGATTCAAAATGAATGAATATATTACAATATCTTGAAATTTTGTGTGATAAAAGTCCGTTTTTAAAACTATTTAAATTACTTTTTCAGTGCTATCAAGTTGGTACACATGTTCTCAATAAATCCTCACCTGGGACCTCTGCAAATTTCGCTGGGAAGAATGGTCATTGACATTGTCAAGTTCTTTTTCATCTACTCTTTGGTCCTTTTCGCCTTTGCTTGTGGTGAGTAAGAAAATTCAATCACAAATAGATTATGACTGTAAGATAGTATTCATTCACAAATAAATGATAAGATTGATGTCTCAATGACAAGCAACTCAATATCGAAAGTGTCATAATATTGAAGAGGTCTAATATCATAACTGACACTGTATTTCTATTTAAACTATGATTTTCACTCACTTATACTGGAGATATTGTGCTAAAGAGAAGTTTCTCTTTAGTAGTGGAATGCTTCCCTCCAGTATCTCCAGAAAAAGTGAGTGAAAATCATGTATTAAATAGAAATTCGGTATCGGTGGTTCAGAACCCACCTAAAACTGTAGGTCCAACTCATAAATCACTATCATCCAACTCATTACCCACGCACAGGTCTCAGACTTATGTGGGCTTCATCCCAAAAAAAACAAAAAAAAAAAACAGTGACAGTTTTGATATTAGATTGTTTATCAAGTATTTCGTCATGGAAAACATCATAGAGTGAAGAAGTCTTCCTTCAATACAAGCCTGACATTAGAATGATAGTTCAATCGAAAGCGACTCTCATCTATGGGAAGTGATAGCCGAGTGCCGTAGCAGGTATCTGTTCAATCAGAGATAAGCTACGAAACTCCTGGGCCATCTTTGTAATGGTGACCGATTGGATTGGCCAGAAGAAAGCTCTGTTCTCTTCTGTAAAATCACTTCCCGGTGGTTCGGAACCCACCTAAAAACTGTAGGTCCAACTCATCAATCACGGTCATCCAATTCATTACCCACGCACCGGTCTCAAACCTATGTGGGCTTTATCCTTGAAAAAAAAATTATTTCTTGTAAATAGGAATCTAGAATATTAGAAGATTGTGGTTTCAATTTTTTCAGGTATTAAGGTCTCAATTGCAAACATATAAAATATGTTTAAATATTTTCCTGAAAGCTAAAACATTACATTTTCATTGTCTTTGTATACCTTTATAGTATTGTGGCTTTCATATTCATCAAGGAATACTTGTTAGTGAGTATGGAACTACTTGTTGCATTAATTGCGAACAAAATGATATAAATATCAATTTCAATGAATAAATATCAATTTTTCAATTAATATCACTTGTTTTCAATCGTTTAATAAATATCAGTTTTGCTAGAAAGTTATAAATAAAAAACAACTTTTTCAGTCTGTCAAGTTTTATTGTCAGTTACCGTAATTCAAACAAACTTGTGGAATAAATAAAGTGCTCATGTCAGCCATTCTCAAATCAGAACAAAACGTCCTGCAATAATCAATCTGTATCTTCGAAAAATAATATAAATGTATTTTTATATTCAATACAAGCATGTATGTATGCATTAATACATAAATTTAAGGAAACTTCAAATACGTACGGGATAAATATGCTTCAACTGAAGGTTCTACTCCTCCAAGGACTAAGAAAGTATTTTGTTAGAAGTAAAGGAGAGTCACCAGCTGATAAGGTCGAGAAGCACTGGTTTTGAGTAATATTTTCCATGTTATAGGTACTTAAGTTACTAAAAAAATAATAGATTTATATTAATTGAATGACTTATTCCCAGTCATAAAAATTATGGAAAACACATCAGCTCATAGAAAAATGTAGTAATTTTGTTAGGTAAAGGATGAGGGCTGACACTACAACCCATCCACTCTATCCTAGGCTGTTTAATAAAATATTGTTTAAAACATGCTAAAACATAATAATTAACTGAATTACTTATTACTAACTGAATTACTATTATCATCGATTAACCTGTATTACTAACTAAATACAGTGTTATTTTTTGTGTAGCCCGAATTTTTGCAATTTCAGACTCCATATCAGCCCAATTAGTTCAAATTAATGTGACTTATTCTCTAGAATATGAAATTCTGCTTATAAAAGCCATGTAAATAGTTGAAAAAACTCCACATGCCTGGATTAAAAGCACTCTAATAAACTCACATTTTTCATTTTTTTTTTTTTAATTTCTAATCAGAAAACCACCACACATCTAGATTCATAGCACTTTAAAACAAACTCACATGATAATTTGATTATTTTGACGAGATCTTTCATATTTGCATCAACATATTACACTATTCAAGTATAACACAATAATAGTTAACTTATTTTCTTTGTAGTGGCAAAGGTGATATTGTGGAAGATATCCATAATGCATAATAGGACTTGAAGTTGTCACAACCACATTTATTGAAAAAAGTGAGATATAGTACTAGTTTCGGTTGTTACACCATTATCGATCTCAATCAAACTAAAACTGAAGTACGTAGTAGCTTAATATATACAAACATGGAATGATACTATTGGCTGAGGGAGAAAGTGCCTCTGATAGGCTGACCTTCATTGAAGGTCTGTGATTGGCTGAAGGCCAAAACAAGACACGCCCACTGCTAGGAGTAGCAACAAGCATATTGTATATTGTCACTTATTTCCGCTTTTTACTCCTCCCACTACTGGGTGTGACTTGTTATGGCCTTCAGCCGATCACAGATCTTCAATGAAAGTCAGCCTATGAGAGCAGACACTTTCTCCCTCAGTCAATATTATCATTGTGTGTTCAATATATTTTAAGCTACTATGTATTTTAGTTTCAGTTTGATTGAGATTGATAATTGTGTAACAACCGAAACTTGTATCTCACTTTTTTCAATAAATGTGGTTGTGGCAACTTCAAGTTTTATTATTCATTATTTTATATTCATTCATAAAAGTATGTAAGGTTTGTGAAAACTATAACCATAGACGAAACTTACTCCCTAATCTATGCTATAACCCACCCCTCGCAAATATATTCATCTATAATGCGATAACAGTCTTCCTATTGTAATAATCTTCCTATTCTAACAGTTATCCTATTCTAACTATCATCTTATTCTAACTGTGATCCTATTCTAACAGTCATCCTATTCTAACTGTGATCCTATTCTAACAGTCATCCTATTCTATATATCTGAGACAGTGCAAATTTTATCTCAGCGATCCTGGTGTGGTATTATATTTCGACGTGCGCCCTTTTGAAATGTATGACTGACCTTTTAAAGCCATCAGTTCAAATGCAGGCGACACTAAAGGGTTTTATGAAACATTCCCCCCCCCCTAAAACCCTCTCAAGGGGGGGCAAAAGGGTTGAGGGGTTTCAACATTCAAATTGTAAAACACGGCTAGGCCATATATTCCAATGGCAACATGACATCGGTGCTAATATGTGTTGATGGGAGTTGGATTTGGTACGGTCTGTTTGTGAACTAAAAAAAAAGCCGGGGAAATTGAAAAATATGAGGAAAATATTGAAAAAATAGGTAAAAATGAAGGCAGAATCTGTCAAATTGGTTTACTGTAGTCGCTATATGCGTAATTCTGTAAATCTGCTCTAAAAGCTTTGTCAATCGGGGTGATCTCATGTCAAAATTTGTGATTTAGTTATTCTTAACTTTTCAAGTGAATTAAACGAATAGCAGTCAAGTTTTATTAAAATTTGTAATTTTTGTCATTGGTACAAATGACAGATACCCTAATACACAGCACCTCCAATCATCCAACACAACACAAACACTCAGCATTCAGATCTATGCTACACAGACTGAACAACACACCACTATCCACTGAAAATTACAACACTGAACTAAACACAATAAAATACCTAGCACAAGAAAACGGCTACAAACACGACATAATTGACTAACTCAACCATAAAATAACAAACAAAAAACAAAACACCATCAACACCAACAAAAAATACATCACAATGACATAAATTAATCCACAATCAAACAGACTTGCCAAAATCTTCAAAAAAGCTGGCCACACCATCGCATTCAGAACAAAAAACAAAATAAAAAATGCACTTGCACCAAGAACCACAATGAACATAAACAAATACGATCTCCCAGGGATCTACAAACTGAACTGCTCTGACTGTAACAAATTTTACATAGGACAAACAGGCCGTGCATTCAAACAACGCTACAAGGAACATTTACAAGCTTTACATACAAAAACAGAATCGACTTTTGCAGACCATATCATTCAAACTGGACACACTTTTACTGACATCACTACCAACTTACACATTCTATATATAAAATCTAAAGGACACGAACTCAACTCCTTGGAACAATTTGAAATTTACAAACACACCACACACAATAAACAAAACATCCTCAACGAACAGTTAAATTTTAAATCACACAAACTTTTTGACCACATTATACAGAAACCACAGCTCTTCTAACCAACAAACCAACATCGATATCTAGGATGCCTTTGAAGATGAGTTTCAACAACTCGAAAACGTTTGGCCTACAAAGTAAGTGAAATACTACTTATTTTTAATAAAATTTGACTGCAAGTCGTTTAATTCACTTGAAAAGTTAATATTAACAACGCAGTTCGTCATGGAACAAGAAATCCAGGAATTTAGTTATTCTCTTGTAAATCTTTTCTAAAAACATCGTTAATTGTATCACTGTATCAGAAATTTCATGACACAATTTGTGATTTATTCATTATTCTTGTAGATCTTTTCTAGAAGCATCTAGATTTCATTGCACAAACAATTGAACAAATAATATTCAGTTGATAAAACTTTTAATAGTGTGCAAGACGAGTTCCTTTCATATAAAAATTAAGTCTCACCTCAACTAATTGATATATTAATTCTGGTAACTATAGTGTATAAGATAGTATAATTGTTAATCTGACTTGTCTTATATTCCTTAGCTGGAGTCTCCAAGACGTAATCCACAAAAAAAAACAATTTTTAGTGATCTCATGATTTTGTTAGAAGTTGAGTGCTGAAAATTTGTAGCTTTTATTAGAGTGACGTTAGGATGTAAGTAGCCATATCTCTTGATTACTAAGTCATTAGAAAGATTGCGCTAATCTACACTGAAAATCCGTTAACGCTAAAAAATACGATAATCAGTTTCATACCACTTAAGTGTTTACATGTGAGAATCATACAACAAAGAGGTTAGAGTGATTGAATTCACAGGGATATAGGGTACACAGTATATCAAGGTTCAGAAATTATGTAATTAATTGTATAAATAAATAACATTTCTATAAAAATCAGGTTTCAAAATAGACACAAAAAATGAACCTTTCACACAGGAATCAAATGCAACAGGTGGCCGTCAGAAAGGGAAGAAAGATTTTTAAATATACACAAATACATAGAACCTTTCAGACTGGAATCAGAAAGAGAAGCTAGTTTTTTTAAATAAACTGAATAGTTTCTGGGCCTTTCTTTATGAACTTTTATATTGATTTTTAAAAATCTAATATCAAAACTTACACAGTATTTCTTTTCAAATATAATAATTGATTTTCACTCACTTATACTGGAGGGATGCATTTCACTTCTAAAGAGAAGCTTCATCAGAAGTATATGATCCATTCCTCCTTGAACACTCTTTCAGTCCTAGTGTTAGAATTCTTGGTGTATTAATTGATTGCTCCTTAAGTTGGCGTGAGCAGACCACACATGTCTGTAATAAGGTTTTTGGTGGTATGCTTCAGCTGAAGAGAGTAAGAAGATTTCTACCTAAAGCCGTTAGGGTGACTTTGGTAAATGCCCTAATTTTACCTTTTTTAGATTACTGCAGCATTGCATACAATGACCTTTCAAATGAGTTGAATGGGCGTCTGCAGCGTTCTCTAAATTATGCAGTACGTTTTATATTTGAGGCAAGACGTGATTCACATATAACGCCATTTTTTATTGAGCTGGGTTGGCTTAAATTGAATAAGCGAAGGCAGTACTTCATTCTGTGCCTTGTTTTTAAAATTCTAGTTTTGAATGAAGGACCTAGCTATCTGTCTGAATCCTTTACACTACTGGTGAATGTTTACTCTGGCCGTGATACTAGATCGCATCAATTTACTCTACAAATTCCAATTCACCGTACAGCAATTTTCAACCAATCATTTGTAGTTTCGGCAGCCAGACTGTGGAATTCACTTCCGGAACATATGGTTCTCTCTGCATCACTCAGTATATTCAAGAGGCGAATATTTAGATACCGGTACCTGCTTGACAGTCCCTAGCTACACAATTGAGTAGTGACACGGTTATTGATTGTGTGTGAGGTGTGTGTGTGTGTGTGTGCATGTGTATCTATTCAAACAATAAACTGCAATGAAATTTGTCATAATTACTTTACAGGTTTTAAATTGGATGTAAGATACTTCATTCATTATTTTTATGTATTGTTTTATTAATTTGAATTTAATTTCATTGTTTAATCAATAAGCTTTTTCTTTATTCTCAATGAGTACTTTCATTGTGTTTAATTTATTCACTGTCACTGCAGATATTATTGTTCTTGTTTATTATTATATTTTCTGTGTACAGTTGAATGAATATTTAACAGCAATGTATGCAATGGGTCTTATCAGACCTAGCAATACCTTTGATCAATAAATCTATCTATCTATCTATCTATCTGTATAATATATTTTCTTGGAAATCACGTTGTTTTTTCTGTTAGTCTATAGAATTTCAAATTTTTTTTGACAGGTCTGAATCAACTTTTGTGGTACTTTGCTGAACTAGAAAGACAAAAGTGTTATTCGCTGCCAGGAGGTCTTCCTGACTGGGACAATAAGTCTGATTCTTGTATGAAATGGAGATCTTTTGGAAAGTAAGTAATGCCTGCAATTATTGATAATTGATAATTGATTTTATTGAGCCAAAATACAATCAATGTAACATAGGCCAAGTCGATTAAACACATCAGATAAGTTATTATGAAGAACAGTCAACACATTACAAAACAAATATGCTATAGTAGAAATACTATCAACGATAAATGAACTACTTGAGAATTACAGAAATATTATAAGATAGAGGACTAAATAAAGCCTAATCCAACTAATAAGCACATTATATTTATAGATTAAAAATAAATTAATAAAATTAATATTATTCAAGTTTAGTTCTATAAATATAATTATTTCGCACAAGCATTAAGTTTTTAAGCGCGCAAGCCTATGCTAGTTTTCATGTCATCCGAGATAGGCCTAACGTATGTGTTTACACTAATATTTATAACTATTATATTCATTATTTGTAAGTCTCTTAAAAAAGGAAAATAATTTCAATGTGATTGAAATTTTAAAATGAGAATAAATAATTATTGAAGATCCATCTTGTTTCCACTATAATAAGTACTGTACGGCCAGTGTACTGTGGGTCGTCTGACGATGCTCTTAACATCAGAGTGAAACGGCCGTCACGCCATAACATGATTCATAATTTCCACTTGAAAGTGTTAAGTTTTTGAGAATTAATTGATTTGATTTGAAATCACTAGTCTCAACTCTCACGTCTCTATTTATTCTTTGATAAAACAACGTCTATCAGAATAATTTTTTGCAATTTTAACCTCTTTTCCACTATGTTTTCAGTGTGTTTGAAGCAACTCAATCACTTTTCTGGGCCAGCTTTGGAATGGTAGGCATTGACACCTTTGATCTGACGGGCATCAAAACTTATACAAGATTTTGGGGTCTACTGATGTTTGGTTCGTACTCAGTTATCAATGTTATTGTTCTACTGAACCTGCTTATTGCCATGATGTCTAACTCGTTCGCCATGATTGAGGTGAGAAATTTAATTTGATCTGTCGTAATTATCGATAATTTTTATCAAAAACTGTGTAAAAGTCGAAATATTGTTATTTATTATAGATTGGAGTACTCTATTATTATTATTATTTTTTTTTTTTATTTGTTCATTTTTTTATTATTATTATTATTATTATTAATAATATTATTATTATTATTATTATTATCGATCAAGAACTGTGTAAAAATCGAAATATTGTTATTTATTATAGATTGGAGTACTCTATTATTATTTTTTTTTTTTATTAATTTGTTCATTTTTTTATTATTATTATTAATAATAATTATTTATTATAGATTGAAGTGAGTACTCTAATTTCACATCATGACTATTTTAATTTTATTACAAAAAATTGAGATATTATTTATAATAATAGGCAATACAGTTAGCATTAACCAATTATTCATACACTATTATGGGTTTATTATTATTCAATTGCTGTACTTCTATTTCAAGAGAACCAGTTTTAGCTGTATCGAAGCTAAATGAAATTTTAATTAACTGCAAGTTGGTAATAAAAATACTTCGCCTGAAAGTCGTTGAATTTAGGCTACCATAAAAAGTTAATACTAACAACGCAGATCGTTATGGAACAAAAAATCCAGGAAGCTAAATAAACATTCTTAAGAATATTTTAGAACTTTCAAAAGACTGAACTTTTAAAAACTGACTAAAAATATCACGATTTTTGTTCAACTAGAACAAAATATGAATGATAAATTAGTTGTTTATCCCATTTTAAAAGTAAGTTGTAGTCTACTGAAGTTGAAGTCTACTGTAGAAATCTAATGGAATTACTAGTTTCTTATGTATTTTGATTTTTGAAAAAATGTATCGAATTTTGAAAAAATGTATAGATTTTTGAAAAAAAAGCATTCTTTATATTAATTGAATTTATGATGCACAGTCCTTCAACGATTTCTTAGTTTGGATTTCACGGTACTCTTTAACCCTTATACAGCCACTCAAGAGGAACAAATACTGTTGTTTCAACATATAAAATCTTTATAAATTTATATCCTATCATTATACATCTCTCCATCCATTCAGCCTTCCTTGTTAGTTTGGAATTAAATTGAATTATTTATACTTGAAATAACTTTAAAAGTGAACTTTAAAATTTATATTCTTGTTTTGGAAAAAAGGAGTAATTTATTTTACTTTAAAGTAAAATTTCCAGTTGAACTTGGATATAACCTTAAATTTCTATTTTTTAGTTGAAAATTTGTAAAGAAAGCAGTATAGTGGTTTGTGCCTGTTGTATCTTCGCTTGATAGTGGTTCTTGTTATTGATAACTTTAATAAAATAGAATAAATAAAATACATAAAATAAATACAATAAATAAGATACATAAGATAAATAAAAATAAAATAAAATATAATAAATAAAAAGAATCAAATAAATGAAATTAATAAAATGAATAAATAAAATAGATAAAATAAATAAAATAAGTAAAATATAATAAATAAAATGATTAAAATAAATAAAAATCAAATAAAATATAATATAATATAATAATATATATATATATATATAATAAATATAATAATGAATCAAATAAATGAAATGAATAAATAAAATAGATAAAATAAATGAAATAAATAAAATAAGTAAAATAAATAAAAAACAAATAAAATGAATAAAATAAATGAAATTAATAAAATGAATAACTAAAATAGATAAAATAAATAAAATAGATAAATAAATGAAATAAATAAAATAAGTAAAATAAATAAATAAAAATAAAATAAAATAAAATAAATGAAATTAATAAAATGAATAAATAAAATAGATAAAATAAATGAAATAAATAAAATAAGTAAAATAAATAAAATATAATAAATAAAATTGAAAAATTAAAAAAAATTAAAATTAAATAAAATATAATAAATAAAATTAATCAAATAAACGAAATTAATAAAATGAATAAATAAAATAGATAAAATAAATAAAATAAGTAAAATAAATAAAATATAATAAATAAAATGATTAAAATAAATCAAAATAAAATAAAATATAATATAATAAAATATATATATATAATAAATATAATAATGAATCAAATAAATGAAATGTATAAATAAAATAGATAAAATAAATAAAATAGATAAAATAAATGAAATAAATAAAATAAGTAAAATAAATAAATTAAAATAAAATAAAATAAATGAAATTAATAAAATGAATAACTAAAATAGATAAAATAAATAAAATAGATAAATAAATGAAATAAATAAAATAAGTAAAATAAATAAATAAAAATAAAATAAAATGAAATGAATAAAATAAATGAAATTAATAAAATGAATAAATAAATTAGATAGAATAAATGAAATAAATAAAATAAGTAAAATAAATAAAATGAATAAAATTAAAAAAAATAAAAATTATATAAAATATAATAAATAAAATGAATAAAATAAAAATATAAAGAAATAAAGAAAAAATAAAATAAAGAAAATAAAATATAAATCCTTTTCTTCGACCTTAAATTCGAATAGTTAGCTTGGACTTGCAATATTTCTAACTATAATACCTTTCAAACCTTAGCTAATATTGTGAATAATATTTGCAGCAACACTCGGACACCGAGTGGAAGTTCGCTCGCACCAAGCTGTGGATGAGCTACTTCGAGGAGTCGGCCACTCTGCCCCCTCCCTTCAACATCTTCCCCACCCCTAAACTGATTTTCAAACTTCTGGGCATCAGGGAAAAGGACAAGCAGAGGAGGATGTCGCTGAAGGTGAGCTTCCTCCCCATTATTCAATTTTTATTTCGACTTGAAAATTAATTTAATAACAACAAGCAAGTATAAACCTGGTGGTTGGCTGATGAAGCATCTCTTTAGAAGCTGAAATGCATTTTTAATTTAAGTGGCATAAAAACAGAAACTCATAGGCAATACAGTATACAGTACCTTGATACGCTATAGTATTTTGTTTTGGGGTGCAGCAAAAATCACTTAAACACAGTCTTTCTTATGCAGAAAAAAACAGTAAGGGTTTTGGAAGTTGTCAACTCATCTTTTTCGTGCAGGCCTATATTTAGAAAGCATCAACTTATCACAGTCCTATAGCTCTATATTTTCTGGAAGTTGTCAATTTTGTATTCAAGAAAGGAGAAATTTTCAATGTCAACCATATCATCCACTCTTCTCAAACTAGAGGCAAAAAATCAAACGTTTTTCAATACCCAGTGCACAGGCTGACGCTATACTAGAAAAGGGGCCGTATTTTTCAGGACTAAAGTTTTTCAATTGTCTTCCTGAACATATTAAGCTCTGTGGTAGTCATAAGTTATTTGTATCCTTGATGACAAAGACACTAGTGGACATATGTCCTTATACTGTAGAAGAATGTTGTAATGCTCTTATTTTACTCAAATGACATGTTGCATGCCACCTGAGCTCTGCTCAAACTTGTGGCTCTACGCAACTAATAAATCTATCTATCTATCTATCTCTCTACCAGTGTGCAAATTTGATTTAATAATTTTATTTCAGATTTTAGTTCTAACAGTAGATTTATCAATAAGTATTCTATCTAATATCAGAACTAACACTGTATTTAAATTTAATATATTGTCTTTACTCACTTATATTGGAGATGATAGAGGGATGCATTTCACTTCTGAAACGAAGCTTCTTTTCAGGAGTGAAATGCATCCCTCTATCATCTTCAATATAAGTGAGTAAAGACAATATATTAAATTGAAATACAGGGCCAGTTCTGATATTAGATTGTTCATTAAGTATTTCGTCATGGAAAACATCACAGAAGTATTCTATCTTCGTATTCAAATAAAATGTTCAATTGTCTGCCTTTGCCAATAAAATTCAGAAATCCAACATTTTCTTCGGCCTTGAACTTGTGTCCATCAGTAATAATATGCTCTTCAAAATTTGAGTCTCCTTTTTGGAGTTTCCAGTCTCTAATATGTTCATTTATTCTACGTTTGAAACTTCTACTGGTCTGACCCTTCTAACAGGCATTTTAGGCATTAAAAATGTTGAATCTCTGCATTTGATTGGCAAAGGCAGACAATTGGATATTTTAGAAGCTTTGAAGATAACTACGATTCCAATACTAAATTAAACGATTAAATTTATTTCAACCAATAATTCAATACAGCTTGATTTCATAATAATTCTGGCATAAATTTAATAGACGAACGGTACTTTCGTGTTTTTCTCTGTTAACCTTTAGTGCATTTCCGCATGTATAAGTGATAAATCAAGCTTCATAGTTCGTCTATGATTTCAGTGAGCTCCAATTTAATTTTTTTTTAATTCTAGCCTACTTGTGTATTGTTCTTGTTTGTTGCTTTCTATGTGTTCACGGTTTTTGGTTCTTGATTTTGACACTTATTTTTGCTTGTGGCTCCTCCCATCAGCAGGCGTGTCCTGTTTTGGCTTTCAGCCAATCACAGAACTTCAATAAAGGTCAGCCTATTAGAGGCACTATCTCCCTCAGTGAATAGTACCATTCCGTGTTTAGTATATATTAAGCTACTCTGTACTTTAGCTTTAGTTTGTTTGAGATTGAAAATCCTGTAACAACCAAAACAAGTATCTCCCCTAGAGATGAGGCATATTTACTGGAACAGGAATTTCTACTATTCAATAAGACTTGAAGTTGTCACAACCACATTCATTGAGAACGGTGAGATACTAGTTTCGGTTGTTACACCATTATCGATGTTCATGTCACGTTATCTTGTTACACCAATCTCAGTGGTTTGAGATTGATAATGCTGTAACAACCGAAACTATTATCTCACTGGTTTCAATAAATGTGGTTGTGACAACTTCGTCTTATTATTCTTTAAGGATATCTTCCACAATATCCCCTTCTCCACTGCAAAGAAAGCATGTTTTTCTATTGTACGGATTTATTGTGGATTTAGTATTAATAAATAAGCATAAGCCTGGTGGTTGGCTGATGAAGCATCTCTTCAGAAGCGAAAGTGCAGTGAGTTAAAATGTAAAATCTCCTTCACAGAGTCGATATTCTGGCTGGCTCTAGTTAAGAATTGTTACTTGAAAAATCACACCCCTTTATTTTTATTTCCGCTCTTTTCTACACTTCTTTTTCACATCTCTTTCTCTCTATCTCTGTGTAGATACATCACAATCATATTATCGTTATCAAATTGCATCGTATATTAATATCAAAGAATAATTCTTTACTTTGATAAGATAAGATTATTTATTTCATTGCAAGCATTTACATTCCAATAAACATAAGAGAAATTAAACAGTAAAATATTGTACACTATAAAGCCAAAATATAACAGCAGTGCATCCCTCTTTAGGTTCAACCTGTGTGGAGGGATGGCTCGCACTCTAAATAAGCTACAAAATGATTATTATAAAAGTGATAGAAAACATAAATAGTAGGCCAACAATCATGACCAATAATGTAACAAATTACTTTACTTTAGATTTGTAAAATTCATAGAACAATAATTACAGTACTTATATATTTTCTTCTATCATAATCTAGAATCTAAGACGTTTAATTTTGTAATCTACATGAATAAGGTAAATAATCTAATCTAATCTAATCTGCAGCGCAAGAAGATGGAAGAGAAAGAGCGCGACTACCGTTATTCTGCAGTAATGCGCTCGCTGGTCTGGCGCTACGTGTCCAAGATGCACAGACAGGCCGACGACAACCCTGTCACCGAGGACGACATCAACGAGGTCAAAACCGAGATCACGTCGATGCGCCACGAGATACTGGAGGTGCTGCAGCGCAACGGAATGGACATCGGCACTGCCCACATCAACCAGAAGGATAACTGTAAGCACTAGTTATTTACTCCTTTTTTTCTCTTGAAGATTTCCAAAGAGTTCGAGACTTGAGCACCCCCCCCCCCCACGGAATTACCCCTAATTAATCTTTTTTCTCCCAGTCATGGTTGTAACAGAGATGAAGTAAATTCGTATGGCTTTTCATGGTGGGGAGACCCTCACGGGTAGTTCCACCTCGCCGTTTTTTTAACGACTGCTTTTTTTATATATGCAACCGGGACCGACGGCTTAACGTGTCCTCCGAAACACGGGAGTGGCTCGAGAAAAATATATTTTACTCAACTGGGTTCGAACCCAGGACCTTTGGCTTATCAGACCAGCGATAAGCCAACTCGGCTACGCCGACTCCAGAGATAGAAAATAGTTAATAGATAAATTATTTAAATTTATCTAATAATTTATTATAATAATAATAATTTATAAAAGATAAAGACACAATGTTCTGTGTGGATGTTTTGCTGAACATTAGTGTTGAAGTATTGCGAAAATTATATTGTAAATCTGGCAACACAGAACACACACACTTTGGGTTCCTCGGCTTTTTTGCGCTTGTCTCGGGCCAGAACGAGATACATTATGATGGGTTATGGAATAATTAGCACTAAAATAATAATATCAATTTATTTATTCCATCAATACATTGGCATGTTTAACATTGACGAGTCCTGCTTAAAATAAATACGGTTTTATAAGACAAAATAATAATAATAATAATAATTAATATTATTATTATCATTATTATTATTATTATCATTATTATTATTATTATTATTATTATTATTATTATTATTATTGTTATTATTATTATTATTATTATTATTATTATTATTATTATCAATCAATGTTGAGGTCACATCAGGAGTAGCACAGGGTTCAATCCTTGGACCAGACCTATGGAATATTTTCTATGATGGTCTGTTACGCCTTGAAATGCCAGAGGAGTCAGTGCTAGTTGGGTATGCAGATGATGTTGCATTGCTTATTGCATCTCGCACTGTTGAACATGCCCAACTGAAGCTGAATCAAGCTATGAGGAGAATCAGTGCCTGGCTGGAAGACCATAGTCTGTCTCTTGCACTCCATAAGTCTGAAATTGTGGTCCTGACAAAGAGAAGAGTCAACACTCATCTGTCTCTGATGATGAATAGGGAAGTCATTGAAACAAAGCATATGACAAAGTACTTGGGGATAACAATCGACAACAAAATGAGCTTCTCAGAGCATGTCACAGGTGCAATCAATAAGGCTGCAAAGGTTGTCACAGCTCTCAGCAGACTAATGGCCAATGTTGGAGGTCCCAGAGCCAGCAGAAGGCGATTGCTAATGTCAACTGTGAACTCTAGTCTGCTCTATGGGGCTGAGGTGTGGGCACCAGCTCTAAGATGGGAGTTCAACCGGAAAAGGCTTTTGCAGGTCCAGAGGAGGGCAGCTCTGAGAGTTGCATCTGCATACCGCACAGTGTCAGAACCTGCTGTGATGGTGGTTGCGGGGGTCATCCCAGTCACCCTGCTGGCACAAGAACGGCAACACATTTACCAGAGGTGTAAAGATGGAGAAAGAAAAGAGGAAGCTGCAAAACAAGAAAGGGAAAGAACCCTCCAAGCATAGCAGAACAACTGGACTACAGAAACACGTGGGCGCTGGACAGCAAGGTTGATACCAGAAGTCAAGCCATGGGTAAGCCGCTCTTTTGGAGAAGTGGGGTATTTTGTGACCCAGTTTCTTACTGGGCATGGGTACTTCCGCTCTTTCCTCCACCGGATGGGCAAGGCAGCCTCTTCTGAATGTCTCTACTGCCCCAAAAGTACAGATGATGTAGAGCACACCTTATT
This sequence comes from Conomelus anceps, assembly GCA_948455865.1. Lineage (NCBI taxonomy): Eukaryota > Metazoa > Arthropoda > Insecta > Hemiptera > Delphacidae > Conomelus > Conomelus anceps. The sequence goes on along the minus strand of OX418227.1, from coordinate 32,748,772 downwards.
TTTGTGCAGCCGGTGGGATGAGATAAGAAGAGAGGTGAATGAAGACCTGGGTGAATTGTCCCCAGAGAATATTGTAGCTGTAATGCTTCAAGGACAGCAACAATGGATGAAGGTAGTTGGGTGTATCACCACCATACTTCAGACAAAGAAGATAGATTTAGATGCAGCAGGGTAGCTGAAAAGCTCTAGTTAGAAGGGCCCGTTCTGAAGTAATGTGACAAACAGTTCCAGGCGGGCCCAGGAGCTGGAGGTGGTTTTAGCCAGTATTTTGCTTTGCCAAGAGTCTGGCACATCGTGCAGAAAAGCATTTCCACCTCCAAAAAAAAAAAAAAAATATTATTATTATTATTGTATATAATTATATAATAATTATAATAATGAAAAGAATAATGGTAATAAATAAAAATATTTTAATAATAATGATAATACCCCCTAATGAGGTGAATAATGATAATGAAGCTTCAAATGGTGGTCTTGAAGCATGGGACTTGAAGATACATGGGTCTCGAACCACCGGGTAATCTATAATAAAGCAGATAGACTCATGAAAGAACTGCCGGTCACCCTTTTACGCGCAATATCGAGTGCTCGAAACTGAATATCATTACCCGGTGGTTCGGAACCCACCTAAAATTGTATGTCCAACATGTTCCCCATAACATATGGCTCAAACGGCGGGGTGGAACTACGCGTAAGGGTCTCCCCACCAGTAAAAGCCATACGCTTATTATTATTTTATTATCATGCTGGCTCCACGCTCAGAGAAAGACCAATAAGAGGTTTATAATCGTCATCAATTATCTTCTAATATAGAGACATGAAGTCCTCACAATGAGCTGGTTAGAAAATGTATGGAATTTTGTGGTTCTCCAAACTTTATTATTTCTACAGTATATTAAGGGCCGTTTAGAAAAGTTGGAGATGCAAAGAAATGAAAATAATCCCTCTGATTAAGGAAAAACATAGGAAGCTTTATTGGAATATTTACAAACAGAAACTCCCACTAGAGGACAAAAAAATATAAAGATATTATTGCATGACATCAACATTCCAATTCAGGAAAAAACAGATTCACATCAGAAAAATCAACTTTTAAATATATTCAGAAATGAGAAAGTTGCTTTTATTCAGATTACAAGAAAAAAAATACTTTCAGTTTTTGCAATCATACATTTTGATTAATTTAAATTTGGTGACAACATAATTATTATCGGAAGTAAAGATGTGAAGAAGAAAGAAGCGATAATTAATAAGAAAAAGCAAATTTTGGAAAGAGAGAAAAATAGGAGTTCATAATCACATAATGTAAATGATGTCGTAAACCCTCTCATTTTCCCATCCAATTCGAACAATGAATATGTATGAAATAGAATCATGTATGTGATAGAATTGAACAGCTTACCGATGATGGAAACACTACTGTGTCAACTTGATCACACTCCCCTTCCTCCTCTCCCTTCCCAACCATTCCTCACCCCTCCCCCCAAATAAGCACCAATCAAGTTCCATCTGACAGCCGTGTGCTTAGACTAAGTACGTTCAATATTTCATGAAGTTCGATCCCTGCTTTTGACTACATAGGAGACGACAGCGCTAAGTTCATGATAGGGATGTCAGAATAAACTTGATGACAATGAAGTGCTTACTTCCGAATAAGTCCTAAGTCCCAAGAGGAGGATGTGTTTCAACATTCAAAGAATTTTGTAGGAGATCAAAGAAAATAAGAGAAGAATGGGAGAAGTGAAGATTTCTCTGAGAAAAGTTTCGATTTGAAGGAGTTATGTTCATGATGTATTAAAGATGGAAAATGAAGAAATTTAATTCTTAACGTGACAATATTTAATATTCAATATTCCCAATATTTTAATTCTTGGATTTCTTGTTCCATAACGATATGCGTTGTTAATATTCAACTTTTGTTGTAAATTTAACGACTTGCAGTCAGTTTTAAATTGTGAATATATAATAAATGTACTCACATTTGGCCGAACGTTTTCGAGTTATTAAATCTCACCTTCAAGGCCTTGAAGATGGCCATCTTTGATCGGCCTTGAAGATGAGATTCAATAACTCGAAAACGTTCGGCCAAATGTGAGTACATTAATTATATATTCACAATTTAAAACTGACTGCAAGTCGTTAAATTTACAACAAAAAGTTGATGTTTGGTTTTAAATTCGAGAAAATTATGTAGAATATAAAAGAAGATATTGGTTTTTGTTCGAAAAATAATTATTTGATGGAGATACTTTCATGATAATTATAAAGAAGGTAATGGAAAATAACAATATAGTAGAATCCCGCTAATCCGAACCCCGCTATTCGGAAAATCCGCCTATTCCGGACACTGTTTGGAAAAGTGTGAGTGCATGAGAGCGCGCTTAAATAAGACGGTTTACTACTGATGATACGGGGGGGGGGGGGGGTAGAGGTGAACTGAAAACAAGTATTGTGAAAGCTTTTGAATTTTTCATAATCAATCATACCCGAACTATAACTATTCATATGATTAGGAAATAAAAAATAGCTTTACTAGTGCTTTGAACGATATCGGCGATAAAATTAACTTAAATTTAAAGTATATTGGAAAATTTTGATTGAATTATGGCTGAATCTGGTGTGTTCAACAGTTTTTCAAGGAACATAGACCTACTATTATTCCGGTATTACGGTCATATTATTCAATTTTTAAGAATGAAAATCAATGTGGGAGCTTTAATAAGATACAAATTTTTCAATGAACTAATGTTTCATCTTGTTTTAATAGATAAACTTTGTGTGAATTCCACACTGTAAAAGGAGATGTTTTTCTAAAGTTTTTATATGACGATTAGTTTTCCTCTTATAGAAATATCGGATATAGATACCGGTGGTTCGGAACCCACCTAAAACTGTAGGTCCAATTCATCAATCACAATCATCCAACTCATTACCCACGCACAGGTGTCAGACCTATGTGGGCTTCATCCTCAAAAAAAAAAAAAAAAAAAAAAATGTTACAATTGAAGACTTAGTAGTGGAATTAGGTAATTCTTGCTATAATGAATATTTTACGAGCTTCAAACTGATTATATTGGAAAAATTTACACTCTGGAGGTTTTGGGGGGGGGGCTTCAGCCCGAAAGCCCCCCCCCCCCCCGTAAATCTGCCACTGCCGCTCTAGAGTGTATCAAACCGATCGATAACAAGATACATGTGATTATACTACCGTATAATTGACAGCAAACACGTACACACTAATAGAAAGTCAATAAATGGATGTTATTACGTAAAATCCGCTTATTCCGAATTCCCGCGATTCCGAACAGGGTTCGGTACCAATTAGTTCGAAACAGCGGGACTCTGCTGTATTTAATTTTTAATTCTCAAAGTGACAATATTTAATATTCTATTGGCAATACTTGTTTAAAATTTAAGAAATTGTTTTTGTTCGAAAATTCACGTTTTTTATATGATTTTCATTCACTTTTACTGGAGATATTGGAGGGATGCATTTCACTTCTAAAGAGAAGTGCCAGTTTTGATATCAAATTTTTCATCAAATATTTCGTCATGGAAAACATCACAGATCAAATACAGACTTTGATATGCTATATTCTTCAACACATTAAGGCGAATTTAAACTGAAAATTCAGCTAGAAAAATTATTTAATACCCGTTGACCATTGCAGTGTTCCTGGGCAAGAAGAACCGGATCTGGGAGCGGCGCCTGATGAAGGACTTCCATTTAGCGCCCGTGGCACCCGACGAGGACCTCGACGTGCTGCTGAGGGCTCAGCCCCCCGAGAACGAGGACCCCCTCGACCGATTCAGGCGTATTGCCAAGCTGGCTGTATTGGGGTCTAGTGCCCAGAAATGGGGACAGGTCATCGAGGGCGTTTGCCAAGTGTGAGTAGAAAACTGAGATTAAACTAAACATTTAGAAATCTTCTTGGATTTTTGTTCCATAACGATCTTCATTGTTAATATTAACTTTTTGTTGTGAATTTAACGAGTTGCAGTCAGTTTTAAATTGTGAGTATATAATAAATGCACAATATAATAAATGTAATTAATGCAGTATAAAATAAATGATTATAATTGACCGAACGTTTTCGAGTTAGCCTACTGAATCTCATCTTCAAGGCCTTGAACGATTTTTTTTTTTTTTATATAAAAATATAAATACTTAGTACTTAGTTGGGCCAAATTTGAGTTCATTTATTATATATTCACAATTTAAAACTGACTGCAAATCTTATTGATTAATGCCAAAAAATGCTAGATTCCTCTTATAATGCTACTATTAATATTATAAAGTTATCTGGTAATGTTATGAATATTTTACAAAGTTCTATAAGAAATTTCGCCAGGTGGAAAAAGATTACACTTTTGCAAAGTAGCTGGACAGATGTAATTGATAGGATATAAAAATAGCAATAGAAGTAGGTAAGTGATTTAAGCTAATGTAACAATACGGTAATTTATTTCACTCATTTAAATTCAGAACAACATCCAATTCCTGTACGTTTTTCTACTATCCCATATAATAAACAGCCACTGGCTGTTATCTGTTAACCAGACTCTAACACTGGTGAATAAGGCATTGAAGGAGGAGAGGAAGAATGAGGAGGAGGAGAAGGAGGAGGAGGACGAGGAGGAGGAGGAGGAGAAGGAGGACGAGGAGGAGGAGGAGAATAATATTTGAATATTTTACAAAGTTCTATAAGAAATTTTGCCAGGTGGAAAAAGATTACACTTTTGCAAAGTAGCTGGACAGATGTAATTGATAGGATATAAAAATAGCAATAGAAGTAGGTAAGTGATTTAAGCTGATGTAACAATACGGTAATTTATTTCACTCCCTTAAATTCAGAACAATATCCGATTCGTGCTCGTTTTTCTACTGTCCTATAATATAACAAACAGTCACTTGCTGTTATCTGTTGACCAAACTCTGACACTGGTGAATAAGGCATTGAAGGAGGAGAGGAAGAATGAGGAGGAGAAGGAGGAGGAGGAGGAGGAGGAGGAGGACGAGGAGGACGAGGAGGAAGAGGAGGATGAGGAGGAGGAGGAGGAGGAGGAAAATAAAAGAGAGTCAAAGAAAGAGAAGATGAAGAGGGATAGGAAAAAAGATAATATTAAAATTTGTAGGTAGGATATTTCACATTCTAGACATTCAGGTTCAATTGAATCGGGCAACTTACTACATTAATACGTCTTTCTAATTATAAACAACAGTTTAAGACAATATCATACTGTTTTAAAATATTTCTTTAAACAAACATTACACTCATTTATTTCACACATTCACATTTGCTTATTATAAACTTCTGCTCACAAAAGAAGATTTGTTAAATTTTAACATGGTATGGCTTATACATTCATAAAAAAATAAATCATACAAGTCAAGGTTCAATAAATAATTACGGTATTTAATATAATAAAAATTCTGCTCATTCTTATGCAAAAATTACTTATTTGTAATTTTCTTCGCAGTAAATTTATTGAATAATGCTGAGAAATGATTATAATAGCTGCAATAGAATGTGCTTAAAATTGCGGTTCTAATCTGAGAATGAGAGAGGTGAGAAGGTTTTTTTAGTGAGATAGACATCCCTTAACAGCGGCGGTTGAAATGCTACCATCTGGTGCTTTTTGAAGGTTATCTCTCTCATAAAAGTCTTTAGAATAAGCCATGAAAATCCTATCGGCTTATTTTATAAACAAAAAATGTTCACTTTTAATGGGAAGTGATAGCCGAGAGCCGTAGCAGGTATCTGTTCAATCAGAGATAAGCTCTTCTCCTGGGCGCTCTTTGTAAGTGTGACCGATTGGATTGGCCAGCAAAAAAGACTTTTCTCTGCTTAAAATGACTTCCCGGTGGTTCGGAACCCACCTAAAACTGTAGGTCCAGCTCATCAATCACCAACATCCAATTCATTACCCACGACTGTATCAATAAATAAATATCATATCACGCACGGATCCCAGACCTATGTGGGCTTCATCCTCCAGAAAAAAAATAATTTGTCATTTTTAAATTTCAGTTCGCAGATTGGACGCTGCAACAACCGGGAATCGTTCAAGAACCAGCAAAACTTGCAGCGAGCCATGCAAGAGGCGAAGCGACTAGTCAACCGCACCCCCCTCACTGAGTCCCGCAGCCCCTCCCCCATTCCCCCAGACTTAACCGGATCGTCCATTGCCGAACTGCTGAGGGACATCTCCAAGGAGACACAGGGACATAGCGGGTACTCGTCAAGGGCTGGCACTAGGAAGCCTGACAAGAAGGATGCAGGTCAGTTATCAGTGATAGCCGCGATCCGTAGCAGGTATCTGTTCAATCAGATAGAGATAAGCTGCGTTCTCGTAGGTCCTGTTTGTAACGGTGACCGATTAGATTGGCCGGCAAAAAAGACACTGTTCTCTGCTGTAAAATCACTTGCGGGTGGTTCGGAACCCACCTAAAACTGTAGGTCCAACTCATCAATCAACATCATCCAACTCATTACCCACGCACAGGTCACAAACCTATGTGGGCTTCATCCTCAAAAAAAAATAAAAAAAGGTGTAAATTTAACAGTATTTATGGACTTTCTTCCAGAGTAAGGGTGGTTTTCAGTTGAAAATGACGGGTTTCTTTAAAAATAATACTCAGTTTTCATGTCCCGAATGTCTAAAACAATCGTTAAAGACTCCCATGAAAAGCGTAAAAAAACTTTATCAAAAAATACTTTGTTAATAAGGCTATTTATATTGTACAAGAGTTCCTTTCACATCAAAATTAGCCTCACCTCAACTAATTGTTATAGTAATAATTATGTTAACTAGTGTATAAGATTGGAAATATTGTATGTATATAATTTATTGCTAGTCCGACTTGTCTTGTACTCTTTAATCGGAGTCTCCAAGACGTAATCTACAAAAAAAAACCCTCAGAGGCCCTGAATTTGTTCAGGTGCAACCTAAATACTCTGACACCAGACCTGAGCGAGCCAGATCACACAATATGATAATTTTGTGAAATGAGCTGAAAAATCTAATAAAATCCTTACAAGTCTGTAACTTTAGAATAATAATGTAGCTATTTATATTATTCAAGAGTTCCGACCTAATGAACATCACCTAAAAAATGGACCTCATCACCATAAAGGGCACAATTATAGCTTCTTTCTAGTGTAAGTTGAGATTTTTATGGAGGGAAGCAACCTGTTTATCCTCTCTTTGGATTCGCCCCTGGAAGAATGTCAATCTTTTATTATTATTATTATTATTATTATTATTATTATTATTATTATTATAACTATTATTATAACTCTAGCAGCCGGGGTAACTTGAGACCCAAGGCTACAGAGCCAGCACCAGGAGCAGATTCACAGGCTTATAATTTATTCCTCACCTACATACTCAGAAATTTGCGTACAATGTTTGCTGTACCTAGCAGAGCTGCTTTCTGCATAATTCTCAAGTGCCAGTTGTTCAAGCCCAGCTTTTCTTTTGCTTCTGTCCACTCCTTTGTTACGAGCCCATTTGTGGATATAACAATTGGTACCACTTCAACATTTTCCAATCTGTATATATCTTTTAATTCAACAGAGAGTGGCTGATATTTTCTTTTTCTCTCAGCTATGGTACTTACTAGATTGTCATCTAGGGGCACTGCAACATCTATAATGTAGGCCTTCTTACACACTCTATCAAACAGCACAATATCTGGACGATTAGCTTCTACTGCCCTGTCAGTTATGATGTCACTGTCCCACGGAAGCCTTGCTGTCTCACTTCGCAGAACCTGGTCAGGCCTACACTTGTAATAAGGAGCCTCATTATTATTATTATCCTATTATTTATTATTAACCTATTTATCCCCCTTTGGATTCGCCCCTGGTAGAATGTCAATCTTATATTATTATTATTATTATTATAACTATTATTTTATTATTATTATTATTATTGTTATTTATATAATATATTATTATTGAACCCGTTTTTTTTCTTTTCACCCACAGTTTACAGTTGAACAGTTAAACCCCCATTTTTCTAGGCTTGAGTTTTTGGGTTCTTAATAATATTGATGGATTAATTACAAATTAATTGATTGATTTATAATCAAATAGATTAATAATTGATGAAATCTAACGAATTGAAGACAGCCTTTTTTTTTGAGGATGAAGCCCACATAGGTCTGAGACCTGTGCGTGGGAAATGAGTTGGATGATGGTGATTGATGAGTTGGACCTAAAGTTTTAGGTGGGTTCCGAACCTTAGAGCCGCTATTGAGTCAATAGCTACTGAATAATTTACTGAACGACCGAGTCATTAATAAATGAACAAACAAATAGATAAGTAGATAAATAATTACATTAATTCTTTAATTTATTTATACATTTGATTATTAATTAATTTATAATCAAATAAATAAATTAGTCTTCCAAATAATTGCAGGGGCGGACCCAGAAAACTGGGGGATTTTTTTAAAGCAAATATACCATTTAACATAAAGCATGTACATATAACATTAAATTCTGACAATGTGAAAGAATCAAAATCTATATAAATAAAATTAGATTTTTGTCTGTACATTTATCAGAATTATATATTTTTTGGTTATTTTTACGTTTTATACATTAAAGAAGCGGAAACAAGTCTTATCTCAATTTCTGTCTGTCTGTCACGGCCCCGAAGGCATTTTACGCGGCCTTCTGAAAAACGAGAGCATCGATCGGGATTTAAGTTATTTATCAGTATTGAAAACCTTTTTGACAATGTCTTCAGCTATAAAAAAACTAAATTAACTTTTTTTTAACAGAATAATAAACGTATAAGAACCAAGTATTGTGCGATTTTGGATACATTTCTTCTAAGTTTTATTACCACATAAGAACAAATCATGTAATAAATTTATCATGATATATCAATCAGCTGTTCTCAAATATTCTCTCTGATACCTGTCACTGAATTGTTTACGTTCTAAGTTGTTTACTAAGCTGCTAACAACTTCATTATCGTTGCTATCAAAAAATCCGAAACATATTTAGTCTTATTTCTAAACATAATCCGTACGAAGGACGGGCACAGTAGCTAGTACAAATTAAAAAAGTAAATTTTACAAATAAGAGTATGCTGAGATTGTATATAAATATACAGTATTACGCAATGCAAAGGTAGGTAGGAAAATAATACCTGCATAGGTGTGAGATCTGTGCGCAGGTGTGAGTCACAGAAAGTATGAGAAATAAATCCGCCATTGCGGAAGTCTTCAGTATAAAGTAATAGCAATTGAAGGAATTCGAAATTAATAAATTCTGTTTATGTATATTTGTCAGTTTATTCAATTGTCAGTCACTTCAAACTAACTTGTGAGATACGAGCCGATTTGGCCAAGTTGAAAATGAATGCTCCTGTGCAGTAAGGTCTCTATGGTCTAGTGGTTAAGGGCGCTCAACCGGCAATTGAGAGGTCCGTGGTTCGATTCCCGGTGGTGACTGATATTTTTGTACAGTAGCATTCATCGATTCCCATCAGCTGTTCAATGCTGTTGTCAATATCCGCCATTGCGGAAGTCTTCAGTATAAAGTAATAGCAATTGAAGGAATTCGAAATTAATAAATTCTGTTTAAATAAAAGAAATTGATAAGAGCAAAACATAAGGAGAAAAAGAAGTGAAAGTAAAGGAGAGTTCCTATATCAACTAGGAAAACTAGATTTCGGGGTTCACCACTTGAAAAAAGGTCCTCACCTCTTATAAAAGGCACAAATCCAGCTTTTTCTAGTATTTTTTAAAATATTGAATTGATGCTCAATGTTTTAGTTCATTCCACATTAATTCCTGATATTTTTTATGCAAAATATTCCTCTGTTTTAGTTGATTCCACATACATTTCTGATATTTTTTATGCAAAATATTCCTCTGTTTGTCCACATCAATTTCTGCTTATTTCTAAGCAAAATATTCCTTTTTCAGATGGCGGCGCTTCATCGGACATATTCCTGTCGGTGAAAGACCAGCTAGCTTCAATGAATCAGCAAACGGGACACAGTCCTCCGGTGCAACAGAAACAAGGCAAGCAGGGCAAGCAGCAGCTGGCCAGTGGACGAAAATCACCCACACCACCATCAGCTGACAATGACGACCCCAGTCCATTACTGCATCAAAAGAGGTCAATCTATATTTTTTACAATAAATAATCCAATTCTTGGATTTTTTCCACAACGATTTGCGTTGTTTATTTTAACTTTTTGTCGTAAATTTAACGACTTGCAGTCAGTTTTAAATTGTACATGTATAATAAATGTACTCACATTCGGCCGAACGTTTTCGAGGTGCCCACGGTTTTCATACCGACGCTCAGGCTTTGCTTTTGTGTGTATTAATTTCCTTTATTATAATATAAATAAATAAATAATTTTATTAATGGAGACAACAGGTGTAACCCCATTTTGCCTCCTTCACACAATACAATAATTTCAACACTATACAATTTGAAATAATTATAAATGAAAATGAAAACAAAAGAATACGTGTCTTTTAATGTAAAATGAAGATGATATAAATTGATTTTGATTTTTTGAGGTATTGAATCTCATCTTCAAGGCATCCAAGATCGGCGTTGTTAATTTGTTGGTTAGAAAAATTTTGATTTTTGTATAATGTGGTCAAAAAGTTTGTGTGATTTAAAATTGTGTGAATTGTTCATTGAGAATGCTTTGTTTCTATTGTGTGTGGTGTGTTTGTAAATTTCAGATTGTTCCAAGGTGTTGAGTTCGCGTCCAGTAGATTTTATATGTAGAATGTGTTGGTTGGTAGTTATGTCAGTAAAAGTGTGCCCAGTTTGAATGATATAGTCCGAAAAAGCCGAATAATTTTTAATTTTGTTTTTTGCTCTGAATTCAATGGTGTGGCCGGCTTTTTTGAAAATTTTACCTAGTCTGTTTGATTGTGGATCAATGTATGTCATTTTGATGTATTTTTTGTCGATGGTGTTGGTGTTTTGGTTTTTGATTATTATTTTATGATTGAGTTTGTCAATTAGGTCGTGTTTGTAGCCGTTTTCTTGGGCCAGGACTTTTAAATATAAAACTAACTGCAAGTCGTTAAATTTACAACAAATAGTTAAGAAATAATCAATGGTTGAGTTCGTAGGAGCCTTATACCTGTTACCGGTAGATGGAGTTTTACCGGAAACTAACGCATCTGTGTATTCAAATTTATGAACTTCTATGAACTTGAATAGACCAATCAGACGCCTTGGTTTCCGGTGAAATTCCATTTACCGGTAAACAGTAAGGCTCCCAGGAACTCAAACATTGATTATTTATTGTAAAAAATATTTTACTTTATTTTTCTGGTAGATTATGTCTTGGGGACTCCAGTTACGGAGTATAAGACAAGTCAGATTAACAATTGTACCATCTCATATACACTAGTTACCATAATTATTACTATACTATATAATTATATTATATTATATTATTATTAATAATTATATCAATTAGTTGAGGTGAGGCTTAATTTGGCGGATCCAGAAGAAATGGGAAAACCTTTTGAGGGAGATAATTATTATTATTTTTATTATTATCATTTATTGTTATTATTGAAGTGTGTTTCAATTTCAACAGGTGTGGAGTTGGTGACTCTCCTCCAAAAATTTTCAAGAAGAAGGCTCCCGTATCAGCACCCCAACCTAATCAGCAGCAACAGCAGCAGCAGCACTCTGACAAGGATCAGCAGAAAATGGCGCCTTCAAGGTCACGCGAACAAGGTCAGCAGATGAGTCAAGTTACCAATCAGCAGCCACATGGCTGTGGTGGTCAGGAACGTCAGCAGATGAATATTCAGCAGGGCCAAGTGAAGCAAATTCAACAGAGCATTCAGCAGCAACAGGTAAGGGCGTTGTTAAATTTTATTTATAAAATCATTGATTATTATTTATTGAATTAAATTATTTATTAATTTATTTATTATAATTAATTTATTTAGTGAAGCAAATTTAGCAGAGTATTCAGCACCAACAGGTAAGGCAGCTGTTAAATTTAATTTAAATTATTTCAATACAATATTCTAAAGATTGATAGTTTTCTTCATTTTCTTGGAAATAAATGTCTTGCTCCAGGGCTTAAATATTATTTTAATCTGTTTATTTTAGATAATTTATTGAGTGAAATTATTTGATGAGATGTTGTTATTTATTTCTTCATTTACTACAAGGAACACAATCAAGTAAAGATACAATAGGCACTGCCCACTATTGCTCTAAAATTCACTATTTTCAAAATTCATAGGTTTCCTTCATTTTCATGGAAATAGATTTCTTGCTACAGGGATTAGAAAATGTTTTTATTTGTTTATTTGGGATTATTTATTGAGAGATATTATTCGATGAAATATTAATTCCGGGATTTCTTGTTTCATGACGAACTTCGTTGTTAATATTAACTTTTTAGGTGAATTTAACGGCTAATAGCTAGTTTATCCAGCCTTGTGGGGGAACTAAAACATAGTTTTTTTAAGGCGTCAAAAGCCTGAAAGCACATTCAAAATCAAATAAATATAACACTGCAAGGGTACTTTCACGTATATTTTGTCATTTTCTAACTGTTGATAAGATTGATTGAACAATTACGCAGTTTGAGATTTATTGAGTAGCCTTACTATAGAAGCTGTGTGTAGCCTTTCATGCAAATCTGTTGCATATTGGCATTAGACTAGCTCAGTAGATGAATGATCCTCCCCAAGCTTTAAAAACGTGTTTTATAGTTTATTTTTGTTCTTATTTATTTATCGTTTAGATCTGTGATGTTTTCCATGACGAAATACTTGATGAACAATCTAATATGAAAACTGACACTGTATTTCTACTTAATATATGATTTTTACTCACTTATACTGGAGATACTGGAGGAAGGCATTTCACTTCTAGAGAGAATTTCAATTTTTCATATTTCATTCTCAAAAACTAAATCCAATTACAAAATGAAGACAGGTTATATACAAGAAAATAACAGAGTTGAAAAGTATCTATTGCTTTTAATATTTAGCGTTAGAATCGCTTAATACTATTGGATTACTAGATAAAAATGGATATAGCAGCACATTATCGATGATGTGATACTTGATTATAATGATTGAATCAATAAATAGATTACAAGAACCAGATGCCTGTTCTATTTCTAACTTTAATGCACTGTATTTCTTTCTATTCGGTATATGGATAAACTAATCTAGTGTTAACCATTGTTATACTTGACGCATGTAAATGTACGATAAAACTATGGAATGTCACCTTAAAATAATAGCTATTTTTCCTGCTTGTCTATTACCTTCACATGCGATTTGTTGATTTGAAACAATTAAGTTTCTCACAAGTTAGTTTGAAGTGACTGACAATTGAATAAACTAACAAATATACATAAACAGAATTTATTAATTTCGAATTCCTTTGATTGCTATTTCTTTATACTGAAGACTTCCGCAATGGCGGATATTGACAACAGCATTGAACACCTGATGGGAATCGATGAATGCTACTGTACAAAAATATCAGTCACCACCGGGAATCGAACCACGGACCTCTCAATTGCCGGTTGAGCGCCCTTAACCACTAGACCATGGAGACCTTTCTGTACAGCAGCATTCATTTTCAACTTGGCCATATCGGCTCACAACTTGTGAGATACGAGCCGATATGGCCAAGTTGAAAATGAATGCTGCTGTACAGAAAGGTCTCCATGGTATAGTGGTTAAGGGCGCTCAACCGGCAATTGAGAGGTCCGTGGTTCGATTCCCGATGGTGACTGATATTTTTGTACAGTAGCATTCATCGATTCCCATCAGGTGTTCAATGCTGTTGTCAATATCCGCCATTGCGGAAGTCTTCAGTATAAAGTAATAGCAATCAAAGGAATTCGAAATTAATAAATTCTAATTAAGTTTCATCCAGAAGAGAGACGATGAAGCTTCTCTTTAGAAGTGAAATGCATTCCTTCAGTATAAGTGAGTGAAAATCATATATTAAATAGAAATACAGTATCAGTTTTGATATAAGATTATTATCATTGAGGTTATTATTATTATTCATTTATTTATTTTTTTAAATAATAAATTGACATTTTGATTCAGGTTCAGCATCAGAAGCAGCAGCAGCAACATCAAAAACAACATAATCAACAACAAAATCATCATCATAATCAACAGAAAGATGAACAACAGAATCAACAACATCAACAACAAAATCAACAGAGGGATCAACAACAAAATCAACAGAGAGATCAACAACAGAATCCACATCAACAACAAAAGCAGCAACAGAATCAACAACAGCAACAACAAAATCAACAGAGGGATCAACAACAAAATCAACAGAGAGATCAACAACAGAATCCACAACATCAACAACAAAATCAACAACAGAATCAACTGAGGGATCAACAGAAAGACCGACAACAACGCCACATGATAAAACCGACCATCACCATGACTGACATGTCATCAGCTAGCAAGCCAGTAGTGCCAACCTTTGAATCGGTAAACAGTACGAACGAGGCAGTTGGCAGCAGTGCTATGACGTCATTCTCCAGCACTGAACAGCTGTTAACTGGGGGCAGCTCTCCAGAGCCGCTCAGACCTGGCCAGAGGATAGAAGAAGTTCGAACTATCAAAAGAGAACCGAAAACTGGCTGGATTTAGAAATAGGACATCAGGTTATTTATGTTTAATTTTTGACAAATATTGTTTTTATTTGGTTTTGAGTTGGCTTAAAGCTTGAGGAATTAATGAAAGGTATAATAAGAAGTTAATTGAATTAAAGGTCAGTAATGGGGTTGCCGTATTGTGGCTTGAGGTGGATTAAGTTTTATTAACGGTGTCTAAGATGCAAAAAAGCTGTTGCTTTCCAAACGTATCTGTTGATTGATAGCTTAGAGGTGTGCTAGACGGTATACACACTCACCTGTGCAGCCAGACCGTATGTAAAGGTGGAGTGGGCTGATAAGCATAGAGCTTCAGAAATTGTTTTGGTGGGCTTGGCATACTGATACAGCTCTGTAAGCTCAGTGAGGAAAGTAATCGCAACCTACCTCACTCCTCTTTTGCAAAGTACGCTCTTTTGACCAAAACATAATGTTGAGGTTTGAGTCACCTACAGTTGAAATCGGTTATGGTACTTTACATACATAAGGTTTAAACGTTGAGCATCTCTAGATAAAAAAATTAAAGCTTCGAATAAATTGTTAACAGTGATTCAAGTTTCATTGGAATGAGGTCTAATAAAGTTTGGTCCTCAGCTTGAAGAAAGGAAACTAGAGTCTGTGAAAAGATTTTTTTAAATTCATTGGTTACTGTACAGTACAGTACTTCAAAATGCTAATAAAAATTTATTTCGGGAAAAAATTATTCAAATACTATCATAAAATGAGGGGAAGAGGAAAAATTCAAACTCAACTAAGGAGGAAGATAAACATTGAAATAAAACCCAAATTCTGATGTATTCAAATTATGTTGTAAGTTTTTACTTTTAAATATTAATTTTTCAAGTGAATCCAACGACTTGCAGTCAAATTTTTTATTAAAATAAGTAATATTTCACTTACTTCAAGGCTTGAAGATGAGTTTCAACAACTCGAAAACGTTCGGCCTACAGAAGTAAGTGAAATACTACTCATTTTAATAAAAAATTTGACTGCAAGTCGTTGAATTCACTTGAAAAGTTAATATTAACAACGCAGTTCGTCATGGAACAAGAAATCCAGGAATTTTAAATATTCTTGAATTGAAATAATCGGCTATTTTACATCAAAGTAAAATTCCTTGGGAAAAATTGACTTATCTTAAAACATTTGGATGCTTCAGTGTTGAAAATTTGTTATTAAAGGGACAGTGATGAAGGGAGCAGTTGTGGAAGATACCCTGTTGCATTTTTGCTTGATTATAATTGTATTTTTGTCATAAATAGGAAGATAATGTATATCATTGGATCTATCTTTATTCTCAATGTTTGTGTATTTGAGAATTATTTATTTATTACAAAACACAAGCAAGTAAAGATACAACGGGCACAGCCCACTACTGCTTTATTTACAAATTTTCAATAAAATATCCAAATTTTGGATGGAAGATTCTGTGGATTTTAGGATAAGCTCCAGAAAAAACTAAAATTCAAGAGTGAAAAATGAAAAAAGGTTCCAGCTAAGTCAAATTGGCAAAAATTAGTTCTGCAGTAGTAAGAATCAGTAGGGATGGATGCATAGCAGTATTGCATGATATGAAGAGTGCTAAGCTATTATTACATTATTTTATTTGAATGCTTGAAAAATGATGAATAATTTACAATAATCAATCTATCACATATTACAGAATAGACTGAAATATTTAACTCATACAAAATATCTCTATGGCAAAAATATCTCTAGTTGTAATAACTTTTTTCTTTATTAGTTGATGCAGGGGTTCTCAAACTGTGGTACGCGTACCCCTTGGGGGTACATGAAAATTTTCAGGGGGTACGTGGGGCAGGTTAATGAAAAATTAAACCATTTTTTCCGTTTTGCAATCACGCAATGTTATTATTTAATAATGAAATCTAATAAATTGAATACTTTATGGTTGAGTTACTAGGAACCAACAAGTGCAATAGGTTTGTAGAACTATTTCGTAGAAGTTCAGAGACAAGGTTAATGTTGGGGACGATTTAAGGTTTTACCTTGAGCCTAACATTGAGGAACTATGTTAAGAAGCAAGCTCATCCTCCTCATTAATTTTTTGTAATGGTTTTCAAATATGTTTCCAAATGTATTGTGTTTAAAAAGGTTTTTTAATTTAACCATCCCCCCCCCCCTAACATCTCACGGTAACAGCAGGGGGGTACGCTAAATTTTAATTTTTCATTAAGGGGTACAGTCCTTGAAAAAGATTGAGAACCCCTGAGTTGATGCACTGTATTTTTTATTGTATATTTTTTCTATTACTACTGCTAATAAGGCTAATAACGGTACATATCATTACTTGATCAAAAGCTAAAACATATTCCATGATACTAGATATCCTAATGCATATTTTTACTATTGGTATACATTTTTATCTATATTACAAGATCGGATAGAGCTAAGAACCTGGAACTCAGCTACGTGGAACTACACTACTTCACAGCACGAAGTAAAATTGCGGTGTAGCAAAAAGCAACTGACTGCGGTGACAAACCATATGACTGCTAGCCTTGTCAGACTTGTTGACTACGTAGCACAGCATGGTTGATGTTGTCAATTCATGTATTGAGGTTGTTGATCCCCCACTATCAGCTGCTGGTCCATGTCTGGCAATACTGAAATTTTTCAGATCCGTCTGATTTGGTGGCGTGAACTATAGGCACTTTGAATATTCTTTATGTGAATAAAACACAGGCTGAGGATTGTGATACCAAAAACTGTATAAAATACAGTCTTCTGACCAAAACTGGAGAAAAAACAATATTATTCTGCTTAAAATTTGAAGTGTATTAACTTATCTGTTACCATTTATTTTAAAATCGAGTCCAATATATATCAAAGCTACAAAAAATATCGATTAATTCTACACAGCTTGTGTACCAAGCCTATTTTATTTGTTAATTTTCAAAATATTTTTATTACACATGATAAAGCTTTATTAGTAACTTGGCTGTGATATAAGATAATACAAATTGTTGAGGCTATTGAGATGGGAAAATAGAAAGATTTTAATTTTCTTATAGTTCACAATATTTTCATAATATTAAAGTTGAGAAAGAACCAATAATACAGTGAATTTGCAATGTAAGTTAATGAAAAGACAAGTTATATTACTGAAATTAATTGCTTTATATTTCATGGATTTCAAAAAACTAGAAAGATTATAATTTTCTTATAGTTAACAAAATTTTTATAATATTAAATCTGAGACAGAACCAATAATACGGTGATTTTGCAATGTAAGTTAATTAAAAGACAAGTTATATTACTGAAATTAATTGCTGTATATTTCATTGATTTCAAAAAACTATTATTATGGCCTCATCATTATTTTTTAATAATTATTTTCGAGGATATCTTACTTTTCCATCAATTTCTGTGTAATAAGCAATAATGTTAATAACGCTGTCCAAATTCAAAAAATGGATAATCCAAAATAATCAATAATTATATATGAATTCAATTGAAAATAGTTGCCTATTATTATCAAGTTTTAATTAATAACTGATATCAGTTTAATTACTATTTACAGAAATCCAGACCTGTGTCGAGTCTCTTAATAAATTCTACAATTTAAGACAATTTTTTATTGTAATCTTTTCAAAACCTTGTCCTTAACATTATTTCGTATTCCTCAAAGTGCTACATTTGTCAGTCTGTTAAACTGTCATTTACTTCAAAAGTAACTTGTACTATAAATTCATCAGAGAGATAATGTACTATAAATTCATCAAATATCAGAGAGATAAGCTGCGTTCTCGTAGGTCCCGTTTGTAACGGTGACCGATTAGATTGGCCAGCAAAAAAGACACTGTTCTCTGCTGTAAAATCACTTCCCGGTGGTTCGGAACCCACCTTAAACTGTAGGTCCAACTCATCAATCATCATCATCATCCAACCATTACCCACGCACAGGTCTCAGACCTATGTGGGCTTCATCCTCAAAAAAAGAAATTTAACAGACTTGTTAAGTTAAATCTGATCTGATTTGAGTATTAATCAGCTGTCTGAAAAATAGAACTGTGGCTTTGGTGATGTGATAGAGTGATTTTTTGAGAACAGACATGAAATAGACTACGCAAATTGAATCAAGGGTTAGGTCTGATCATTGTGTTTAATTTTGCAATGAGTAATTTTTCATTTAGTAGCCTACATAGAATATGTCCCTCTGTGCAAGCACCCTTATTCTTGGACATGAGGTCTACTGTTCACAGAACTACAGTATACAGTATACAATATTAAAAATTCTGAGGAAGAACGAATAGGGTTGGTGGATCACATAAAATCTCTGGAAGTTATTATAAAATTGCAGCAGGAAGACCATAGAACTGAAATACTAAATCTCACGAGTCAATGTAGGTCTATGTCAGAGGAAATCGAATTATTAAAATCAAAAATAAACTTGGCTAATGTAAGATCTGAACCTCTGATCAATACAAAAAAAGTAGAACCTAAATTAAATGGGGAAAAAATTAATAGAAATGGTCAAACAAAAACGTATAGTCAGGTTTTGCAAACAGCAACCAAAACTAAAGTAAGGGCAAATAACGATAGGAAAGGTAGAGTACTGCTCTTGACATCCAGTCATGGACGAGACTGTAGTGACCTACTAAATAAAAGATTAAAAAATAAGTATGAAGTTCAGAGCTTTTTCAAACCAAGTGCCCCTATAAACGCTATCGTAGAGTCAGCACAGGAACAAACTAAAGATTTTGGAAAAAACGATTTTCTAATAGTACTGGGTGGCTCAAACAATATAAATGAACCTAGTCTAAAACATCTTCCTGAAATAAATGAAAAAATTAAAGAGATTGTGCCACTCAGCCAAAAAACTAATGTAATAATAAGTACAATTCCGTATAGGTTTGATAGGCCAGAGCTAAATGAAGCCATTAAGTCAACAAATAAATCAATTCATAATACAATCAACAGCCTAAAAAATAAGAATTCTAAGCAGTTGGGGATTTGTTTTCTAAATGAAAGGCTGAAAAAACAAAACTTCACTAATCATGGTCTACATCTAAATCAATCTGGCAAAGTAATATTTTGTAATAGGCTGGCAGAGCTGATTGAAAGTCGTTTGCAATCTACTGTCAATAATTCTCCTAAACAATCATCTAACGAACCTTTTTTAGTAAAGTGGCTCAAAACCGGGAAGGGAAACTAGTTTCAGATGATAAATTCATATCTTCAATTGTATTAAAAGACGTTAATCGATCAAAAAATCAGGATAGCATTAGTGGAAGGAACTCTTGTAGCAATCTGATAGGCTCTCAAGATTCTAAGAGATTAAGTAAATCTACTTCAATATGCAAAAGCAACGATAAAGTAATAAGGGATGATAGGGAAGTACCGGTACTCACTGTGTTCCATCAGAATATTCAATACATTCGTAACAAAATAGATAGAATCGAAGTATTTTTTAAAGAAGAGGCTCCTGATATAGCTATTTTCACAGAGCATGGTTTAAAAGAAGATGAATTGTCACAACTTAATATTCCAAACTATTCATTGAAAACGTCGTATTGCAGGACATCTCATCGAAGTGGGGGAGTAGCTATCTTCACTAAAAATGCTAAGAATATGCAAACATTTAATCTGGAATATGTAGAGAAATTTGCTGTGGAAATGGATTTAGAAGTTACTGGTTTGAGAGTAAAAATCGACAATAATTTCGAAGTAGCGGTGTTAGGTATTTACAGGTCACCAAATGGGGAATGGAACAATTTTTGTGAACTATTCAATAGGCTTTTAGAGATTACTACTACTCGTTTTACAAACGTTATTGTAGCGGGAGATTTCAATACAGACTTTGCAACACAGAATAAAATGACAGAAGATTTAAAGGATATTATATGCATGAATAACTTGGAAATAAAAGTTCATGAATATACCAGAGTCACAAGAACATCACAAACAATAATTGATAACATCCTTACTAATATAGATTACTCTAAAACAAGATTAGGCGGCTCAGAACTATCTGATCATGACTATCAAATCTTAGAGGTGGGGTTGCAAGGTCATAAATCAATTAAAAAGAGTAGAGTAATGAAAGAAATTCAACAATGTGAACAGGGGAATATCGATTGTTTGAAGCAGAATCTGCTACAAGAAAACTGGAGTAGGGTTTACAATAGCAATAGTTTAAATGACAAATATGATAGTTTCATTAATATTTTAAGGTTTCATATTACTATGAGTTGTCCAGTTAAAAAAGTCCCTGTAAAGAACAAATTAGACAAGATTGAAGAGTGGATAACTGATGATATCCTTGCAGAAAGAAATAGGGTTAAAGATGCATATGATGAATTCAAACTATCTAGAAATATGTTAAGTGAAGATAATTACAAAGCTCTAAAGAAAAATTATACAAGAGAAGTGAAAAGAGCGAAATGTAAGAAAACAGCTGAAATTTTGAATAATAGTGTGTACTTTAACACAGCAGTGTGGGATGTAATAAACAAAAATAGGCAAGTAGCTCATGTAGATGCTTATACTAGTGTCCCCAGAATAATTAACGAAAATAACAAATATATTGATGATAGTGTAGACATTTGTAATTTCTTTAACAGATATTATCAACTGATTGCTAAGGATCTTCAAAAATCTCTCAATACAGGTATTAGTGATGCAAACATGAGGAATACTGAGGGGATTCAGAACGAATTAAAATTCCACCCAGTATGCCAAGACGAGTTGTCAAATATCATTGATAGTTTAAATAATAAAAAAACTGTGGGAATGGATGGGGTATCCAGTAAAATTCTGAAAGAATGTAAAGATCAATTGTTAGACCCTTTGATTCATCTGATCAATCATTCATTAGAACAAGGTGTTTTTCCAGATAACTTAAAAGAGGGGAAGATCTTGCCAATCTTCAAAAGTGGTGATAGAGAAAAGGTAGAAAACTATAGGCCCATTAGTATTTTAAATGTAATAAGTAAAATTTTTGAAAGAGTAGTTCTAAATAGGTTACTTCTGCACCTTCAAGAAGCTAACTTTATCTGTGATGAACAACATGGCTTCCAGAGAGGGAAATCAACAAAAGCAGCCATAGTTTCTCTAGTTGAAAAACTAATAGATATAATAGATTCAGGTGATAAAGCTACTGCAATCTTCTTAGATCTGTCAAAGGCATTTGACTGTGTTAATCATAGAACTTTATTGGAAATACTGCAAAATGTAGGTGTAAATGGGGTTGAACTGAAATGGTTTGAATCATATCTTATTGGGAGAAAACAATGTGTAGAACTAACTACAGTAGTTGGAAATAGTATAGTAAAGAGTAAATCTAATAAATTAGAGGTGCAAGCTGGAGTGCCTCAGGGGTCAATACTAGGTCCATTGCTTTTTTTGTTATATGTCAACCGCGTTTACCTAAAGAATTAATTAGTGGTAGAGCCCTCTTATTTGCTGATGATACATCACTCATTTTCAGCAATTCCATTCTAGATAATTTAGAAATAAGTGCCCATATAGGTGTGCAGTCCATTGTCCAATTTTTAAATCAGTTGAAATTAACTATAAATAGTAAAAAATGCCAATACCTTCAATTCAAAAACAAACATAATTTAAATGAAGATAGGGCTATAAACGTGTTTGTAAACGATAATCAATTAGACCAGGAAGAAAAAATTGCATTTCTAGGAGTTACGTTGGATAGACGATTGACCTGGACTCCATACATTGAGAAAATATGTAGTAAAATTTCATCTGGGGTATTTGTCCTGCGACAGCTCGCTAGATTGAATGACAAAAAGTTACTTTTTACAGCTTACCATGGGCTCTTACTGTCACATATTAGGTATGCTATCTTAGTATGGGGTAATTCATCAAAACAAAATCTTGATAGGGTGTTTAAGATCCAAAAGAAAGCGGTTAGGTGTATAGAAAGAGTAAATAGATTAGATTCATGTAGGCCGTTGTTCAAGAGACTTGGTCTCCTAACTGTACCCTGCTTATATGTGTATGAAGCTACTTTATATGTAAAAACGAATGATATTAACCAAAATCTTGATGTACATGATTATGATACAAGAAGCCGAGGAGATTATCACTTGGTGAGTCACAATAGTAGCTTATTCAAACAAAAACCTAGTTATATTGGTAGGAAATTCTACAACAAGCTACCGCAGTTTTTGAAGAGTCTTGAAAATATAGAAATATTTAAAAAACAATTGAAGAAATATTTAGTTGATAAAGCTTTTTATAGTGTACAAGAGTTCCTTTCACATCAAAATTAAGCCTCACCTCAACTAATTGAAGTAATTATGTAATATAGTGTATAATATTGTTGATTTGACTTGTCCTATACTCCTTAACTGGAGTCTCCAAGACGTAATCTACAAAAAAAAAAAAAAAAAAAAAAAAAAAATTCTTATCCACTAGCTACCACAAATGAATTAGGGTTTTCATTCCCATTTTTTATATTATTATCTCTACTACCTTCCATCTTGAAGTACCTTCCAGTTAGTAAGTTAAGTCTGCGAACGAGATTGATTTAATATGATCTCACAACATAGGCTTTCATTATTCTTGGGATGAAGCTAAAATATATATATATATGTCATATATATACTTCCTTATATATAGCCTACAGGTATTCATTCATCTATAGCTTCTTCCCATTGCAGGTACCTATATTCCAGCTTTGATCCGGCATTACGAGAGATGTCCTTATTAAAGTTATTAGCTGAGTTTCTGCACACTCATCAAATATTACTATATTTTTGGACTTCAAATGCTTGCAAATATATCTGTATATGACTCGACACTTCACATTTAGCACCTCGTATGGTAATCTATTTCTGCATGCTTTCTGGACTGCAAATACATATACTGTATAGCTCAACTTATATCTATATCTATTTATATCTGTATATATCATTTTATGTACGGTCAAAAGGCGTTTCAAATGTCAGAATTATTCACTAGTACAGTACCGTATGGTACATATTTAGCCGCCTGAACTTACTTTGACCCCTATTTATGCAGGGTGGCCACAAAGTTCTAGCTTAACCGGAGGCCGGTTGAAATCCAGAATTATAAATAGGCCTACTCATATGTAGTGTGTGTGTATGTGTGTGAGGTCGTCTTTGAACTGAAATGTCATTGAAATTATTCAGAATACTCGAAGGTGAAAGATGCCGGGTTGATTTATTAAGGACCCGACAGGGCCTAATTGAAATCGTGCCGTTGTTCGTCCGTCGAATGAAAACATTGGACAGCTGGTTCATTTCGAATACAAGAAGAATAGAAAAATATTACGGAGACTGATGCTTAGACTGATTATCTATTTTTTTATGTTCACAGCGCAAGCGTTGACGTTTTCTCTTTTGATTGTGTTAAAATATTTTCTTCAATAATTTAAAATGGTAAAATTAATAAGAAAAGCAGAGATAAAATTTTGTGGCATGACGAAATATTATGAGATCTGTTGAACAAGAAGAGAAACATTTTTTTTTCAAGAACTATAGATGTGCATTTTTTGTGAATTAGGGGAGCAAAACGTAAATAAATTAACTTTTCATGTGAAATTTAACGACTTGCAGTCAAATATTTGTTAAGAATAAGTATAACTCACTTAATCTGTAGGCCGAGCGCTTTCAAATCTATGAGATCCATCTTCAGAGGCCCTACAGATTCAGTGAGTTATACTTATTCTTAACAAATATTTGACTGCAAGTCGTTAAATTTCACATGAAAAGTTAATATTAACAATGCAGTTCGTCATGGAACAAGAAATCCAGGAATGTAAATAAATTATATTTCAAGAAAAATTCAAGCTACGATTTTGAAACATTTTTTAAAAGACTCTTCGTATAATTCTGCATAGGTTGATACGCTCACTTTTGATACACATCGATTATAAGAAGTATCGCTTATCGAATAAAGCGATAGCTGTGATGTTTTCCAAGACGAAATACTTCATGAAAAATCTTATATTAAAACTGACACTGTATTTCACTTTTATATAATGTTTACTCAGAAGCTTCTTTTCAGAAGTGAAATGCATTCCTCAAGCATCTCCAAAAAATGTGAGTAAAACATTATAATTATAAAAGTGAAATACAGTGTCAGTTTTAATATTATAAAGCGATAGCCCTATATGATATCAGCACTGATCATTCGTAATTTCGATATTTGCTATTTCAAACAATATTAATGCAATTTTCATCATAATAATGTCTAAAAAATGTTGTTAGGTCGAAAAATACATGTTACAAGTACAGTCGCTTTTTAGAAAAAAATTGTTTTACTAAAAAAAACACATGAACTATAGGTTTTTTTTCTTTTTTGATGATATATCAAGAAAAATTCAAGTTACAATTTTGAAACATTTTTTAAACGATTCTTGATATTATTCTGCACGGGATAAGTTGGTTTTGCGACCTTAGCTTCTTTTGATAAGCTCAGGAAAAATTAAATAAATGCAAATTTTGGCATCTTTGACCGACTGTATTTTAGTTAACGAAGGGTTTCCGGGTATGGGTTTATCAGATGTTCCTATCCTAGAATTCGATGAAGAATAGTCTGTCAAAAGGATATCGCGGAAAAATATAGTTGAAAAATTATTTTAGTTTATTTTTTTTATCTCAAGAACCTTGAAGGATACGTACTTGAAAATAATTTCATTTGATTCTTTATTCAATTCCCTATCAAATAACACCCACTTGGACCCTCTCATTACCATAGACCTTTAAGAATAATCAATAATCTAGTTTTTTGGCATTGTGCATCTATGAAGAAAATCTGTTATTCTGAAACCTGTAGAGTGTTTCAAGATCTGAAAGTGTTACCAAACCTGTAAAATTAACCGAGGAATCGAATAAAAATAGTTGCAAGGACGTACGTCCAGTAGTTTTTGATAATTAGTAGTGTTAATGCCAAAAAACATGCTTTTTGAAATGCATTTTTACGTTTTTTGTATATATCTTACGAACTGATTGAGCAATCTGCTTGAAAATTTTTTTAATCGATTCTTTAGACCTTCCTGCTTGTAACAGTATATAAATTTAACCTTGAAACGCCCTAATTACTTGAGAAAAAATAACGTTTTTGTGAATTTTGACGACTTTGACGATTTTTTACTCAATAACAGTGCATTTCCGGACATAAGTTTATCAGACATCCCTATCCTAACTTTCCACGTAGATTCACGTGCATTTATTATTTTTTCGATATCTCGTAGGCAACTGCAGTGTGCTAACTTTGACATTTTAATACATGCAAATTAGCTCTCGAACCCACTATCGACTAGTCGAGAGGCTCACTATCGACGCACATCGATTAGGAAGTATCGATGTATCGAGTCGAGCGATAACCCGATGCTTTTAGCTATGATTACTTGTAACTTCGATTTTAGCATTTTTAAGTAATTTAAATGCAATTTCTAGAACAATTAACATTTCCATTAAGTTTATTGAGGGACCGTGATTGATTTTAACCTAACGTACGGTGAATTCAATGATATTTCTATTTTTTTCTCTTCTACTAAAACAAAACTCATTAGATGTCGTGTTTTCTGATGATATTTCAAGAAATATTCAAGTTACAGAATTGAAACATTTCATAAATTAATGATTTTCGACATGTTTGCTTGCTATGCGCATTATTATCACTTACCTGGTGGTTCGCAATCCACCTAAAATTGTAGGTCCTCCATGTTTCTAATAACATGGTTCAAGCGGCGAGGTGGAAACCCGTAGGGGTCTCCCCACCAATAAAAGTCATACGATTGTTATATTTTTCGGCATCAAATAAGTTTGTATTACGATCTTACCTTCTTATCATAAGTACAGTAAAAGTAAAATATTTGCCAAATTTGGTACCTTTGAAAATAATACCGCCAATGTTGAAAATGTTAGGATTTATTGAACAAGCTAAAGTCGCGTCTCCACCAACCGAACATGCTCGGCGAACAGTGTTAGCTGGAATCAGCTGAGGTCGCCGAACATTTTTTGGAGTTGGTTTGGTGTGGACGCCTTCTCGAACATTATGATCGGTGTGGTGAGGTTAGTGGTGGGAACCTGTTGTTGGTCGTCACTGTTCGCTCACAGACCGAACATTTCAATTGAACTCACGAACATGTTCGGTGACCCATATGTTTAATGTTTGCCCGTTTTTTGTACTTGCCAACAATGTTCGGCAGACATGTTCGGTTGGTGGAGACGCGGTTACGATCCTAAGGCGCGGTTACGATCCACAATTAAGGCTGAATTACATTAGTAGGATAATTTTTATATAAAAAATCAGCGGATGGTTCTAAACATGTTTATGCCTTCTTTGAGCTCGGTCAGCTGATGTAATTTAGCCTTAATTGTGGCTCGCGACGGCGACTGCAGTGAATAAAAGGGCAGTGTATAAAAGGGCCTAAAACAACAAATAATTCACACAGTATCGTACTTAAAATGTCTTTATTGAATGAACATGATCAATCAATTGAATAAATAATATAAATATTTTATTGATAATTTACAATAATTGTTATAATGCATTCATTTTTAAGAGGTTGTTGAACAATAGTTGTTATACGTATAGACTAATAATTTGGATTTGAAAATCATAGTTATCGCTTAATGAAAATTAGTACGGTTCAGTCAAGTGGTTTAGGATAAAATACACTGAAATTACAACTAATAAATATTATTTATTAAAATAATTAGTAGTGAAAATTTATTAGTCCTGATAATTTGAGCAGAATTTTCAACAAATTAATTATGATATGGATTGGAACATACGCCAATGAATAATATATGACGAAGTTGTCTGTCACAACCACATTTATTGAAAACAGTGAGATACTAGTTTCGGTTGTTACACCATTATCACTCTCAAACTAAAACTAAAGTACAGAGTAGCTTAATATATACTAAACACTGAATGATACTATTGGCTGAGGGAGAAAGTGCCTCTTACAGGCTGACCTTCATTGAAGGTCTGTGATTGGCTGAAGGCCAAAACAAGACACGCCCACTGGTGGGAGGAGTTCTCAACAGTATTATTCATTTGAGGTTGAGGAGCAACAAGCAAAAATAACAGCCATTTCCGTGTTTAGTAGCCTATATATTTAGCTACTATGTACTTTAGTTTTGGTTTGTCTGAGATTGATAATGGTGTAACATCCAAAACTAGTGTCTCACTGTTTCCAATAAATGTGGTTGTGACAACTTGAAGTCTTATTATTTATTATGGATATCTTCCACAATTTCACCTTTACTACTAAAAAGAAATTGAAAAAATATTTAGTTGATAAAGCTTTTTATAGTGTACAAGAGTTCCTTTCACATCAAAATTAAGCCTCACCTCAACTAATTGATATATTAATTAATTATGGTATCTAGTGTATATGACTAATGTTGATCTGACTTGTCTTATACTCCTTAACTGGAGTCTCCAAGACGTAAGATACAAAAAAAAAATTTTTTTGATGAGGTTTTTATATTTTAGCCCATACATAAATACTAGCTTTAAAAACCATCAGGATCCATCTTGAGGCTCCCTTAGCTCAAGAGAAACTAAAAACGCCTTTTGACTGATGCATTTATGAACCTTCCTTAAGTGTCTCATGATTCAAGGACCACTTGAAATGCCTATATAAATACATTAAATTTCAAGAATCCCTCGAGTCAAGAGAGACAGAAAGAACGTTCATAAATACGGCCCTAAATGCTATCAAGTTTCCCTTAAGGTAGGTACTATAAAGCTTTGATATTGTACGAAATCTTGTCCAAGTCAATCACACAAGAACAATATCAAAGTTTAAAAATGTAAAATATTATCTCAACATTAAAATAAATCATAAAAACAATAATTTTTTGGAAACTTGGTGTATGAAAACTTGAATTCGCTTAGCGAGCAACCAATTATTTTTTATTTGCTTATGTATAATCATGTGCGTTGAATTATGACAATATACGTACAGGGGAAGATGAAAATAATAAAATTAAAAAGATATATATAAATTTGAAACTAGCAATAAAGGGTTCAATGAAAAGACGAGAAGAATGGATAAAAGTGAGTCGAATTGGGTGAAATTTGACGAATGAGAAATAAGAAATTAAAAATCAACAGTTTTACTACACTATTACTAATACAATACTTGGAATTTATAGAATAATTGAGCAAACAGGTACGTATAAATTGTCTGTCTGGGAAGATCTACGATGATTTAAACAAATTAATATCGATGAGTATTTTTTTTTTTTGAAATTTTATAAAAAATAAAGTTTTTTAGCATTATATCATTTATAATGGTATAATGAGTCTTTCGGAAAATGGTTTTTCAAAAGCCATAAAATCGCTGAAAATTTTTATAAAAAACTATGGACTGGGAAAAATTCAGCCTTGAACAAAAAAAAAAAAAATACGAACAAAATTTAACTAAAAAAGCAAACTAAAGTTCATGAATGAACTAAAGTGTGGACCTGGTATTGAATAAGTACTACACGGACGTAAAGTTATGACACTTAGTTCACCAGTCACAATTTGAACTTTTTTTTTAATGGAAATATTTTTCAATCCTTATTTTCAATTATAAGCAAAAAATACTCTGTTCTCTGCTGGAAAATCACTTCCCGGTGGTTCGGAACCCACCTAAAATTGTGGGTCCACCAGGCTTCCGGAGAAAGGGCTCAAGCGGCGAAGTGGAAGGGTCTCCCTCAAATAAAAGCATTTACTTTTAATTATAAGCTAGTTTGAAACGATTGATCTTGGACTTGATGTCGGATTCAAAGAAATTTAAATTAATATTTAGTAGAGTTATATTAAGGATAAATATTTAGGATAATATAATAAATATTTATATTTAACATAAATAATTAAATATTTAGATAAATTTGAAGATATTTCAAGAAATATTCAAATTACAGTAGATAACTCTTGTGATGGGCAAAGCTTCAAAATGATGAACTAATTCACAATTTGAAGAGCTGTACGAAAAAGTAAGCTCTTAATTATAAAAATTATTCAGTTCACAAGTTAAATACTACTCTTGGTGATGTAAATCATAAACTATAAGAAATATCAATTCAATTTAATTGGAAAAAACAATTTTAAAACTATTTGTCAACAAAAAATCTTGCTGTATTAATTTAACAATTTGACTTCAAATTTTTTTTCAATTTTTAATAATTTTTCAAAACTACGAGGTACACTTGACTGATTTTTGTACACTAATTGCAGCCTAATTTGATACAAACAGTAGAAAATGTTTTAAAAACAAGCTTTTTTTAAATGTTTAACAACATTTTTAAAATTTTAAAATAATAATATATAATCAAAAGGTAAAATATCGAGTACAAATTTCTACTTGTAATTCAGTCTACTCTCACCAATAAAAAATATTTCTACAATTCTACAATTACAAGTGTCCGCACAATATTTCATCATTTTAATTACAAATCTGCTTGATTTATGCACTACTATTATAATCCGAATAAAAGGCACTTTGGAACTTTTCAAAGGAAATAAAAGTTTGACTGAAAATTCCCCAAACGGCTGTCATCATGATTGTCCGCTTGTTTTACTGTTGTACCTTGGCAGACCAGTCCTGTAGGAAAAAAAACAATTATTACTATTGGAAAACTTAAATTTTAAAGAGCATAGTTTTAATTTAGTTAAGATTCAATTAGAGAGCTTAGAGCAGATCTAGTTTCTAAGGAGATGGCAGAGGAGGAGGAGTATTAATAGGAGGAGGAGGAGGAGGAGGAAGAGGAAGAGGAGTAGTATTAGGAGTAGCAGTAGGAAGAGGAGGAGGAGAAGGAGGAGGAGAAGGAGGAGGAGGAGGAGAAGGAGAAAAAGAAGGAGGAGAAGGAGAAAAAGAAGGAGGAGGAGGAGCAGAAGGAGGATGAGGAGTAGTAGGAGGAGCAGTAGTACGAGGATTCAGATTCAGATTCAGATTCAGATAGCTTTATTCGAGAAAAAGTACAATTTATTCATATGACTACTGACTATAACCTTACAATGAATGACATCACCTAAATTCATGGAAGATAGATAAAAAATAAATACAAGACGATACGTTACTATTACACTGTTTTCTAAGTTAGATTACTGACATTAATAAGAATATTTGCATAATAAATGAATTGTAATATGAAGGTGATGAATTTACGCAAAAGGGCGGAGTTTGAGCAGAATAGCCTTATCTCACACTCAACCTACAAGGAGGAGGAGGAGGAGGATTAGATTATATTATATTTCTTTATTCATGTAAATTTAAAAATTTTGCATATTAATGGTTAAAAACAAAATTATCAACATCACATAGATAATTATATACAATATAAAACTCAGATAATGCTATTTTTATAGTGCAAAGAATTATGTACAATAATCTCATTTGTTATACGAACGTTTAATGTGTTAAAGTGATAAACGCTGTATATTGCGACAGTTTATTATTCAGGCTTCTTCAACCGTTTCTACAGTTACAGACTGTGTTTCGTAAGTGTTCAACTGTTATTTTTAGACGTTTCTTTCTGAATTATTGAAGTTATTTGTTAAATATTTTATCGGGCTATTAACAGTTAGTGATTAATTTTGGAACAGTAATATAACAATTTTATTATTAGCTGAAGATTATTGATTTATTCGCTTCTGATTGATTTATTTTGTGTGATATAGCTGATTAGTGCGTGATGTAAGTGATTTGTGTAAATAAAGAGCGAGTGTTAATTTAAAGAGTTGCCAGCATTATTTTAGAGATAGAACCCGTAACAATAGGTATTAAGGTTTCATTTATTAACTTTTCATGTGAAATTTAACGACTTGCAGTCAAATATGATTTGTATTAAAAATATATAAATATTTGACTGCAAGTCGTTAAATTTCACATGAAACGTTAATATTAACAACGCAGTTCGTCATGGAACAAGAAATCCAGGAGTTTCATTTATGGTTTAAAATTTCATTAGGTTATCCTATCAATAAATTTTGTCAAGAAGAAGGCTCTACAAACCACTAATTTCATAAATTGTTTGACAGATTTGTTATTTTTTCATGGTCCAGAGCACAGACATTATAAGCTTTTTGTTTGAGTGTAGATTTAAAAATGTAAGTTTTTAATGTACGAATTTCAATTTTTAACTAGCATTTTCATTCATTTACATAATTTTTGGAACATGTAAAGAATTTTTGCATTGTCAATATACAAAATGAAAATAAACAAATTCAATTACAAACAGTCACAAATTAGTAAAATAATAAATTAAAATACTGTTACGGAAGCAAACAGGCAGTTATGTTATGTTATGTTATGTTATGAAGGGACGGATTCAAAGATCCAGAAGATTCAAAGATCCTCACACGTCAACCGAAGCTTATTGTGTTCCCATCCGATTGTGTGATGAGCATTGGCATCACAACCTAAAAGGAGTTGTTGTCCGCCAGCGCAAGATGACTCCACCAGAAGTTCGAGTTCTCTTGATGGAGGAAGGTCCCTGGAGTCATAGGGCAAGTAAACAGAGCCTACAGTTGTGCTCCATTCCTTGCCTTCATTCCTCCAGGTTATAGACACCGCAGTGAGATCTCCTTGGTATCGCCCAGGCCTGCAACCCTTCCTTGGTGAAGCCATGGTTCTTGAATCAGTGCCAGGTCAAATCCCTCTCTGAGGAAGAACTGGCAGAAAGCAGCCGAGGCTGCTTTACTGTGATGTAAATTGATCTGAGGGACCCTGGGCATTGTCCTTGACTGTTGATTCAAATCGAGGAACCTGCCCTGATGGGGTGGATCCTGATAGGTTTGAGGGCAAGGCAACTTCTGGAGTCACCTTGAGGTTTGGCTCCGGTTCGCATTTGGAAACTCATGTGGTTCCCACGAGCAGCTAGGGAAGTGGAGTCAACCCGGACAGAGCCCCGCATGCCCGGGCAAGGCTACATACTGCAGGAGGTCGCCTGGTGTCCTGCAGGCACCGTTAGAGACACTGTACAAAAGGCCCAGTGCCATCCACCCATCAGCACGGTTCACATCACACCTGGGTTGGCCTGTAACAGATAAAGGAAAGGGTGGAGGGAGGGGCTGTGATGAAGAGCGGGATAAAGGATAGGTTTCTAGGATAATGAGGTCAACGGACAGTTGCCCTTTTAGTCGCCTCTTACGACAAGCAGGGATACTGTGGGTGCAATTCTACTACCCCCACCCACTGGGGAAACAGGCAGTTAGTCACGCACTTGTTCTATTTAAATCATTCTATTGTTTTCATGGCTGGACATGACTTCGTGACTTCGACATCCAATCCAATCTTCTAATTCACTCTCCTTAGATGTCTTTGTCATTCCTATTGTTGAAGTCTGCAACTCTCTCACTCAATCGATCTTCTCGTCAATTCTATATTCGTCTACAACGATTGAGAAAATTCTCGAAGTGTCTGGTGAGCTCCAATTCTTGGAATTATACAACTACAACAGCTATATAAAGGAGTCCACGTGAACCAGTGAGTCAGTTTTCTACAAACCAGTGTGACAGATTGTATTACAGATCTCGTGCCAGTGGAGTAAACAGTGCTTTATTCAGTCTTTAGACTGTGTCAAGTGCAGAGACAAGTGTTTACTGTTTATGCAGCTTACTAATAGTTTAAAGACGTTGTGCTAAGTGATATTATTTGGGACTGTCAAATAACGAATTGAACTGTGTTTTTGTAAGTGATTAGTTGCTCTTTTTTATAATTTCTTTCTGCATTATTGTACAGTTTATTGGACTCTAGTTTCTTTAATTATTGATCAGCCTGTAATTAATTATTCATTTGTATTGGACTCTTTGTTTATTTTATTATTGATTGGCCTGTAATTACTTATTTATCAATTCTTGTAAATAATTACTGGAAATAAGTATTAGCTTGTCATTTGATGATCTGTTTTAATTTATTAGTTGAACTTACAAATATTGGTGTGTAAATAGACTAATTTGTGTAAATAAAGTGCAAGTGTGAACTTTAGTGTTGCCAGCCTTATTTTAGCTATTAGAACCCGTAACAATACATTATAAAGGCACTAAATTAATAAGTTTAGTAACTAACTAAGGCTGTAAGGCTACAAGCTGTTGAATCCAATTAACTTGGATCTAGTACCTCGTGTCAAAAGGATGGATCCGAGGAAGAAAAGCAGTCAAGTATCATTTGTCTAAAAACTCTCGAACCGAATAAAATGCTTTATCTGTCAAATAGTTCGACTTTTTTTCTTAAATTGAAATTTGGATTTTAAGGTTTTCGTTTCATTTGGCAGCTTGTTGAAGAATTTAACTGCTCTATATAGTGCTCCCTTTTCAAATTTTGTGGTCCTGTGCATTGGGTAAAATAATAAGTTTTATGCTCTTGTTTCTCTTACGGTTTCATTTGTTTTCTACAGTATATCTAGAACCTACTCATAGAACATGGCATGCCATAGTGGGGTAGGATGATTTCCAAAATATATGTTTTATTTATTATATGTACCTTATTACCTGAATATAATTATTGAACCACTTGGTTAAAATTCTTTGTATTGTGTATTGAAAAATGGAAATAAAATTATTATTTATTGATATATTTATTTATATAAAGGTTTCTGAAAGCTAACATGAATGTTGAATAAATGTTAATTGAGGGGACGGTATGATTTTCGTGATTTCTGAAAATTTCTCTACATGGGTGTTTCCATCTCAAATTTAAAACTCATCTAATGATTTTTTTTTTGGAGCTTTAAAAATTCTGCCCAATTGAGTCGAGGCACCCCAAAATACTATACAATATTCAACTAGGCTTTCAAAGTAGCCTTTGTAAACGTCCAATAAGACACTGAGACTGCATGTATCCTTTAGGACATTTATTGCATGAGATGCAGAACTGAGCCTTTTCAAAAGTTGCTGGGTATGTGTGTTCCATGATAGGGATTCATCTATAATAACTCCAAGAAATCTTGTTTCTGTGCTGACTGAAATATCTGCAGCTGGGGCATTCAGTTGAGTCAATGGTCTCACAGCCCGTGAGGATAACAGGAAATTCACAGCAGTTGATAAGAGGCATTTAATAAGAGGCCATTTGCTTCAAACCAAGAGTAACAGTTTTCCAACTCCTTGTTCAAATTTGAAATTTGATTATTGCCCTTTTCCAGCAATGA
The DNA here is from genome assembly GCA_948455865.1 of Conomelus anceps. NCBI lineage: Eukaryota > Metazoa > Arthropoda > Insecta > Hemiptera > Delphacidae > Conomelus > Conomelus anceps. The sequence continues at coordinate 32,713,991 of OX418227.1, read as the reverse complement.
AACGTCATCAGCATACATGCATAGTTTAGATTGATCATTCTCACATTTCAGGTCATTTATGTACAGCATAAATAGGATAGGCGATAGTATACCGGCCCACTAAGATATGTATGTTACATGTACAATCTTAACTTCGTCTATGTGACTAGCATTTGAATGGAGATAAACGCTTAGCTATTGTTGACTGCCGACAAGGGTTGAGAATTATTGGTGTCATCAATTCAACAGGGGTTTCAGGAAAGCTATTGTTAACTTTTCATGTGAAATTTAACGACTTGCAGTCAAATTTTCGTTGAGAATAAGTATAACTTACTTAATCTGTAGGCCGAGCGCTTTCGAATCGTTGAGATCCATCTTCAGAGGCCTCTGAAGATGGATCTCAACGATTCGAAAGCGCTCGGCCTACAGATTAAGTAAGTTATACATAATCTTAACGAATATTTGACTGCAAGTCGTTAAATTTCACATGAAAAGTTAATATTAACAACGCAGTTCGTCATGGAACAAGAAATCCAGGAAGCTATTGTTCTCCGTTCAACCTTTCTCGCCCCCATTCGGATACCGTCTACCCTGAATGTTATTCACAAACTTGACGCCTGTGACGCTTGGGCAACGCTTCGTTTGCTGTCTTTCTGAAAAGTAAAAAATAGATTCTTCAACTTACTTGATTTTGGGCGCAGGCAGCCTGGACACAGGACGCGGTATTGCAGTCGGAGGTCGAATTCCACTGCACTTGTTAACTGCTGCAGCTGCAGCTGGAGCTGCACTTGTACTGGACGCCTGCAGCCGGGATCGCATCGTTGGTGGGCCGGTTGCAGTCGGTTGCTGTTGTTGTGCGGAGGGGGCCGGACTCTGAGACGCCGGCCTATTCACTGAGGTCGGCCTTTTCAGTCCAAATGTCGGCTGCAAGGAGATATGTATTTAGATTCAATGGGAAAGACATGGAGCAAATATTTGTAATATAATAAGTATTTTATTTCTTTGTATTGGTGATGGTGATTTGATAGATATACATAATGAAGAGAGAAAGAATGAAATAAATCAACATCAAAAGAATTAACTTGATTCAATAAATTTGAAGTGAAGAAAAATTTTGATAAAACAAATTCAACTGTAAACACATAGAAGCAACACGCAAGAACCATACACAAGTAGGCTACAATTAATTTGATTCTAGCCTACTTGTGTATTGTTCTTGTTTGTTGCTTTCTATGTGTTCACTGTTCTTGATTTTGATACTTATTTTTGCTTGTTGCTCTCCCACCAGTGGGCGTGACTTGTTATGGCCTTCAACAAATCACAGACCTTCAATGAAGGTCAGCCTATCAGAGGCACTTTCTCCCTCAGAATAGTATCAGTCTGTGTTTAGTATATATACATTAAGCTACTCTGTCCTTTAGTTTTAGTTTGAGATTGATAATGGTGTAACAACCGAAACTAGTATCTCACGGTTTTCAATAAATGTGGTTGTGACAACTTCAAGTCTTATTATTGAAAAAAATCGTGTACTGATATCATTCTATTCGATTTCTGTGGCATATTTTATTAGAGTGGCAGTCCTTGAAACAAGCTACACTTTTTTCATTGACACAGGCACTTTATAAAAGACTTAGCTCAAGTAGACGACTTATTATTCATTAAAATTATTAGGGATCTTATTTGGACCTACAGGCCAAGTTTCAGGGATCTAGCTAGAAGATACCTTTTTGAAGATACATCCGGAACAGATGGGCGTACGGAATAGCAATAAGGACTTAATAAGAATTCAATAAGGACTTATACGAATGCAATAAGGACTTAATAAGAATTCAATAAGGACTTACTGACACCCAAAATCCCATATACCAACAATGTTAATTAAATGTTAACTACCTAAAACTGTAGGTCCAACTCATAAATCACCATCATCCAACTCATTACCCACGCACAGGTCTCAGACCTATGTGGGCTTCATCTTCAAAAAAAATAAAAAATAAATAACACGTATCTCATGAACGGTTGAAGATAGCCATATTTTTTTTTTTCTATTTTAAAGATAATTGAATTATCTAACTTAGTTCCTTGCACATCTTTCTCAAAATTACCAAAAAAAAAATTTTTATTTTTGCAAAACACGATTTTATCCTCCAAAATTTCATATTCAATACACTCTATTTTTTCAAAAATCAATATCTTTTAAAAAGCTCGTGTAAGGAACTAGATATACAACCAAGTTATCTGTGTTTCAAATTTGAAAGCTCCATCTCTAATAGTTATTGAGTTGTGTCGTTTAGTGTTTGAAAACAACATTTTTCAGAAAACAAAGAACACCATGGAAACTTATCATTTTCTGTTTGTTTATTACTGCGACCGAATACTTATGAACATAACCACAAAATTATAAGCAACAACACAGTTCAGATCTGAGCGAACACAAGCTTGTATCATTGCCAACATTGGAATGTACATCGTGGTACAAGAATCGTGAAAATCGCTGGATGCATTCAAAAGGTATATTGTTTTGAAAAATGCTGTGATTTCCTTGAAATCAAAGGAGAATTGAGGATGGTAAAATATTTTCTAAAGATTTTTTTATAGGTGAAATAAACATACGAATATCAAGTGTTGTATATAAATGCATTCACAAAACTATCCAAAGGCGCCAAAATTCAAAAATTTAGAAACATTTTTTTTTTTTTTTGCTTTCTGGGTGCCCTTAATAAGAATTCAATAAGGACAATATCAGGTCCATAATAGCCACTGGTAGAGAAATTGGTACTGACCTTGGACCGAGCAAGCGACATCCCTGAAGGCAACTGCTCCACTGAACGCGCATGCTGCAAGCTCAGACCTCCTGTCCTACCATAACTACTCAACGGCTTCAGCGAAAGGCGAGACACTAAACAAACAAAAAAAAAAAAAAACAATTATTACTCATTAGAAACAACAAGACACAAAATTAAATCGCAGGAACCAAATTCTATAACATTTGCATGCATCTTCTTTCAAGGAATTGCCAACGATTCATGTGTAAGGATTTTCAAAATTTCTTTCATTAAAAGGATATTAAAAATTTCATTAAAAGGATATTCAAAAAGGAGCTACTAGTAAAATTTCCTACCAATACAACTACCATAAATAACTAGCCTACTTAATAATTACCATGAATAACTAATAACTAACTCACTAATAGCAAATAACTAACCAATAGCTAATAAATAACTTATTTATAACTAGAAGTTATTCATTATTCAAAAATATATAATACGACCTAGACTTTATACAAGCAAACAGATTTTTAATGTATTAACTGTAAGACAATTATTTATGAAGAAACTTATTGTATCCTTAATTTTTAACAGATAACTATTAAAATTCAGACAGGTTGATTGCAATATAAGAACGTTAAGAAATCTAGTTTTGATTCCAAATCTCAATAAACGCATTTGCAGACATCAAGCTCTCTATATTTGCTATAAACTTCTTAACGTGATACCCATAGAACTGATACAATTCACGAATAAAACTAAAACTTGGGTGAAGGCAAATGTTTATTTTAAAATAGGCTCTGTATTCTTATAAAATAATAAAAGTTATTTTTAAGGTTGTTTATAAGTGTTATTGTTTTGATTTTCATCTGGTGCACAAGCTTGGCTTTGTTTGCTGATGGAAATCTGGAAGTATTTTTTTTTCGTATAAGTACTGTACAAACACATAGTTTAATATAATAGTGTATCAGATTGTGATGTACTATTACATTTGTTTTTTTGTGTTTTTCAAATAAATTAAAAAAATTACTACCATAAATAACTACTTAATTGTGGTAATAAGTGGTAAATTGACTTTGATTTCGTGACTAAAGTATCTCGTATTTTTACAATGAAATAATAGTAGTTTATGCAACGATTTTATTTTGACCCTTATTAAGGCACGAGTTAGATGTAAGTTATAACACGAGCGAATGCGCGTGTTATAAATATCTCACGAGTGCTTTAATGGCCAAATAAAATCGTTGCATACACTATTTTATCTACGACCACTAGTATACATTTAATTAAAACAATTTCATTTTACCTGTGACTGTCAGAGATACCTAACCTCTCATCTCAAATACGAGAAGTTATAGTAGATTGTTAGGTTAAAGCAGCTGGTGTAGCAGTTTGATCAAATCAGCTGATAGTTTCACAATATTGAATTACGATATTGATTCCATCAAAAATGCTTCTGATTGGTCCAGAACCCGTGTTATAATGTAGAACCTGTACTATAATGAGCTCATTATGCAACGGGTTTCAAAAAGCATTTCGAAAAGACAGCTGTTTTGCATCAATTGTGAAACTGTAATGTATACATTATGACATGGTCGTAGATAAAAGTCGTTGCAATAACATCCAGATCACCTATAACCTTCATAAAGGAGATAAAATAGTCGATATTAAATTATAGACCTACTCACCATTGCGCAAGTTGTTATTGAGAGCAGTGGGGCTGCACCTCTCAGACGAGGGACTACATCTCTCCGAGTGATCAGACTGGTTTCCCTCATCAGACATCGGCTGCTTGCGAAACACTGTCTGGTTTCCTCTTATCAGCTCACCGTCACCCGCTAAAATACACAAAAAATATGAGAGTAAAGACACCAAGAAATTCAGATTCTATAAAATCAATTAAATAAAAATTAAGTGTCTACTAATCGGTACATCAATTTACTAACAACAACAATCAGCTCATGTAATGCAATCATGTATAGACTTATATTTGTTTACAGTGAGTTGTGAGTAAGCATATTTAGTAGTGCATAAATTCCATAAATTTAATGCTTCGTGTATCACCTCTTAACTCTCCTCAAATTCCATAAATTTAATGTTTCGTGTATTCAAACAATATTTATGTTTGAACAGTGTGTGGAACACTGTTCTCTGCTGTAAAATCACTTCCCGGTGGTTCGGAACCCACCTAAAACTGTAGGTCCAACTCATCAATCACCATCATCCAACTCATTACCCACGCACAGGTCTCAGACCTATGTGGGCTTCATCCTCAAGAAGAAAAAAATAGTTATTCAGGCAACGCGCAGGGGTTTTGATAATTCTTTCAAGGGGTTTTGATCATAATAATGATCAAAATAAGGGAATAATAAAAAAATAAAAAATAATTCATCAAAATAATGGAATTTTGAAAAGCTGGAACTGATAATTTGATAAATTATTATCCAGGGTTTTTTCCTGTAAATACTATTGCTATCTAGTCTTGAGACTAATGAGCAAATTTGTTCTATCCTAACTTACTAATCTTAAAATAATGCAGTGAGACTCTCATTAGAATCTCTTACTGCTAATGATAATTATGTACACCTATTTAAATTATCCAGTAATTTGATAAATTATCCAGTAATATGGTTGATAATTTAGGCTGTGAAGGGGGTTTTTAGTCATAATTTTTCATCAAAGTTTCTTGTATTGAATGTTATTAGGTCTTTGAAATTTTGTCTTTTGCTGTGAGAAAAACTTTTTTCATAAATTTTCCTGCGGAGTTTGTGGGTTCAAGTGGAAATTTTTCGGTTTTGGGGGGCAATTGATCCCTCAAAGATATATTAAACGTTTGACAATTTTTTTATAACTGAAAGACACCTGAGGGATTAAATTGGCACATTTTAACTCAAACAATTAGTTTGAATTAGTTAGAATGAATTTTAGAAAATCTGAAAAAATTCAAGAATTTTGTTTGGAAGACTAATTGTTTGATTGTGATAAAAATATGTCATTCTACTTCCCGATATGTTTTTTAGTTATAAAAAATTTCCAAATGTTTAAAATAACTTGCAGGAGAGATAAATTGCCCCAAAAACTGAAAAAATCAACTTTGAGCCCTCATATTACACAAAATAATCGATGAAAAAAGATTTTCTGGTGGTAATAGATAACATTTTAATACCTCAATAACATTCAATAGAAGGAAAGTCGAAAAAAATTAAGACCAAAAACTCTGCGCACAGTCTTAGGCCGGCCACACACATGAACAGTCGAGGCGAGGCATTTCGACGAAAGGCGTCTTTAGCGACAGAGAAAGCATGGGCGCTTACGGAGCACCATACACTTCAACAGTCGTGGAGAGGCGAGGCGAAAAGGCGCCTTTAGTCGCAAAGCGAAACAGTCAAGAATTACGTTTCGTCTAAAGTCGGGAAGAGTCGGAGCGTTCTGCGCATGCGCGAAGTCACGTGACCTCCACCACTCTGCCTCTGTCGACTGCCTCCACGCAGTGCTACTGTGTTTTGAACTTGTCATAAAGTCGTAATGGATTCCAATTCCCCTGCAATTATAAACTATGGTCAGGACGATGAAGACTTCGTGGACGTAGATAGACTGTTGGTGTTGGTGGAAATGAATCCTTGTATTTACAACCTATCTATGATAGCTCTGTTCGCTCTGCGAAAGCACACTTGCGACGACTCTGTGAAAACGCGCCAAAACGTGGCCTTGAATAGCCTTGCCTTCTGTTGTGTGTGTCCGCTTTGCGAAAAGGCAAGTCGAGCGTCTTGACCAAAGTCATTTGCCTCGCCTCGACTGTTCATGTGTGTGGCCGGCCTTAAGATGTATAATTATTAAGGGGAGACAAAAACCCTGCGCACAGCCTTAAAATGAATAATTAATAAGGGGAGAAACGGCTTATGTAAAAAAATATGAATAATAAATCTTATATTGTAATTTTTATTGAACACAAATACTGGAAATAAATAAAATCTACTTACAATCACTGCCTCCCCAAGCTATTTTTCTTAACGCTGTATTGTTTTGTAGACTGAGACCTAAAATTTAAAAAAGAAACGTTCGTTACTTTTGAATTTCAACACATAAAAGATAGATTATCATCAGATTAGATTAGTTTGTTCAAAATTTATAAATATGAGCGATCAAAACAGTAGTTTATACAACGATTGTATTATGGCTGCCTTTAAGCAACGAGTTAGACGTAAGTTTAAACACGAGCAAAGCAAGTGTTCTAAACATCTAACAATTAACTTCTAAGCAAAATACAATCATTGCATACAATATTTTATCCGAATATTTTAGGTTAATATTAGCCTAACCCGTCCACCAATAAATTACGTTTGATTCAGCTTACCAATGAATCGGATATCTTGTTTAAACTATAACATAATGTACAATGGGTGTTTGTTGCCGACGGCTCCAATTTAAAATCCAATTTTTTCGTTTTATTTTTTTTCTATCTATTTTTTTTTTTTTAGGGTGAAGCCTACAGGTCTGACACCTGTGCGTGGGTAATGAGTTGGATGATGGTGATTGATGAGTTGGACCTACAGTTTTAGGTGGGTTCCGAACTACCAGGAAGTGATTCTACAGCAGAAAACAGAGTCTTTTTTGCTGGGCGATCCAATCGGTCACCCCTACGAAGTGCCCAGGAGAACGCAGCTTATCTCTATCTGATTGAACAGATACCTGCTACAGCTCACGGCTATCACTTCCCTAACTATCCCTATCACTATTATAGTCATAAATTGTCTACTGTAAATCGATTTACTAGTTTTGCACGAAAATATTTTCAACTTCAAACATTGGTGACATTGTTTGGGTGATTATTTTTTCATAAATTTAATAAACAATCATTATCTTATCCTTGAATTGATTTCTAGTTTACAGTGTTCTCTTATAATGCCTAGTACTTGTAATACTACAATAAATACTAGTCATAAATGTTAGAACAATGGCGGGCCGCTGGTTGGGGCGTCGCAACTTCAGCTTGCTGTCGTTTCAACGGTCGTGGGTTCAGATCCCGCTTCTCCATCTGGCATCCATGTGTTATCATCCACCTCATTACCCACGCACAAGTCTCGTTCTCATATGGGCATCACCAGCAATAAAAATAAAAAATAAGTCTATAATAATACTTTAATACGAGGGTAATTTTTTATTAACCTCCGATGATCCATAAATAAGCAGTTAATATTAAATTTTTCATCACCAAAATATGCACACTTTATGTTTACTTCTCAACATCATCACCTTGAAGATTGAAGCATTTTTCATACCTTTGGACAAGCTTTCTAATACACTCTTTGATAAAATATTGCTAAGTCTTCACCTTCTTTTCAAGTTTTTTTTAATTGGAGGATGAAGCCCACATAGGTCTGAGGACCTGTGCGTGGGTAATGAATTGGATGATGGTGATTGATGAGTTGGACCTACAGTTTTAGGTGGGTTCCGAACCACCGGGAAGTGATTTTACAGCAGAGAACAGAGTCTTTTTTGCTGGCCAATCCAATCGGTCACCGTTACAAAGATGACCAGGAGTTTCGTAGCTTATCTCTGATTGAACAGATACCTGCTACGGCACTCGGCTATCACTCCCCAATTTACGGAGTGGGAGTGAAGCTTTGTAATTTGCAGTTGTACAGTAGCTATTAATAGCTCATTTCTCGTTATAGAACTATTCAACAACTCACTCACTCTTTCTCGCTCACTCTCACGCTCTCTCTCTATTCACTATACTCGATTGTAGGCGCATGCGTCTAGATTGTCTTTGGTTGCGTATGGCGTACGCGCGTACTTTTCCAGTACAAATACTTCTTGAGTACTTGAGTACGATTACTAAAAAGTAGTTTGTTACTCAAGCGTCTCAAGGTCTTGCCGTCCGCGTCTCATTTCGCTACAGCACATTTGAGAGCAACTCAATAATTAGATTCGTGCTGTATTTAACACGAGTAATAAAGATTCGTGCTGTATTTAACGTGAGAAACAGTACCAGTACCGCAGTACGATACTCTCTTGTACGTCTACTCTGGCAAACTGGCTAATATAAAATACTACCTAGTATTTTGGAACAGGTATTTGGAATAGGTATTAGAACGTACTAGTACCTACTCGGAATACGTAGTATCAGAAAAACCTAGTACGACCCATCTCTAGTTCCGAACCACCGGGAAGTGATTTTACAGCAAAGAACCGATACTATTTTGCTGGCCAATCCAATCGGTAACCGTTACAAAGAGCGCCCAGGAGTTTCGTAGCTTATCTCTGATTGAACAGATACCTGCTACGGCACTCGGCTGTCACTTTCCCTGTTTACCCAGTTTCTCAGTAGTTGGAGAGTTCTGGTCTACAAACCATTTCTTTAGCTCAGGAAAAAGAAGAAATTCGCTCGATGTTAGGTCGGAAATTTATAGTGGGTGATCAAAAATGTCCCACAAAGAAGTTATTTAATTACACCGGCATCATGTGAGCAGATGTTGCCATGCAGCAGAACAATTCTAGATGTCAGCATGTCTCTTTTATTTGTAGATTACGTCTTGGAGACTCCAGTTAAGACAAGTCAGATCAACAATATTATACACTAGACACCATAATTACTTCAATTAGTTGAGGTGAGGCTTAATTTTGATGTGAAAGGAACTCTTGTACACTATAAAAAGCTTTATCAACTAAATATTTCTTCAATTGTTTTTTAAATATTTCTATATTTTCAAGACTCTTTGAAAATTGCGGTAGATTGTTGTAGAGTTTCCTACCAATATAACTAGGTTTTTGTTTGAATAAGCTACTATTGTGACTCACCAAGTGATAATCTCCTCGGTTTCTTGTATTATAATCATGTACATCAAGATTTTGGTTAATATCATTCGTTTTTACATATAAAGTAGCTTCATACACATAAAAACAGGGTACAGTTAGGAGACCAAGTCTCTTGAACAACGGCCTACATGAATATAATCTATTTACTCTTTCTATACACCTAACCGCTTTCTTTTGGATCTTAAACACCCTATCAAGATTTTGTTTTGATGAATTACCCCATACTAAGATAACATACCTAATATGTGACAGTAAGAGCCCATGGTAAGCTGTAAAAAGTAACTTTTTGTCATTCAATCTAGCGAGCTGTCGCAGGACAAATACTTTTGTTGTGAATGCATCGATGTAAATGTTGTAAGGTTTGACAATAAACAACAACAATAAATTGAGCAAATAATTGCTTGAAGGTCAGCAGTTACTACTGAGGAACTTCAAGACAAGGCTGAGACTTATTTCAATTCACTGGCGGCAACATTTCATGAAGATAAAGGTATAAAATGTATATAGGTATAAAGGTAAAGGTATAAAAAATGCATCAATCTTGAATGTTGGGAAGTAAACATAAGTGTGCATACACTTTGGTAATATTTTTTTCCTACAGTGACCCGAAAAAGTGCCTATTTTTGCACTAACTGTAGCACGCAAAATAGTCTATTCCTGCACCAGTGCGGGAAAGTAAATTCCAGTGCGGGAATGTACTTTTCCGCACTCCAAATTTGCAACCTAACAACACAAAATAGTGAGCATGTAATACGCAGGTTCCCTATTCTGCATTCAAAAATAGGTTGGCTACTCTGCTTCAGTTGTGAAATAGTTGTTGTAGTTGTTGTTGTTGAAATCGATTTGATTCGAAAATAGGTTATGTGAGGAATTGTCAGGTTATGTATGTCCTGTTTTGTTCTCTTTAAATTACTTTATACATTACTGTAGGAAAAATGTAATGTGTAATACGAGTGCAAAGTATTGTTTCTGCACTCGAGAAACTTTTTTCACTCGCCTTCGGCTCGTGAAAAAAAACTGTTTCTCTCGATGCAGAAAAACGCTATTTTGCACTCTAGTTACACAAATAGCTATTTCTTTTCACTGCTCTTTTATTTATGGATTATCGGAGGTTGGGAAGTGCTAGCCGTAAGCCGTAGCAGGTATTGGTTCAATCAGATAGAGATAAGCTGCGTTCTCCTAGGCACTCTTTGTGAGGGTGACCGACTAGATTGGCCAGCAAAAAGACAGTGTTCTCTGCTGTAAAATCCCTTCCCGGTTGTTTGGAACCCACCTAAAACTATAGGTTTTTAGCTTAATATTAGTTGACATTATTTTATAAAGAATGTATTAGTACTGTTGAAAATGTGACTGGTGAAGCCACGAAACCGCGGTCCAGTGCTGTAACAATAAAGAAGTGGAATTGACAACATTCAACAGTGTTTTATTCTTCTAAAACTATAGGTCCAGCTCATTATTCACCATCATCCAACTCATTGCCCACGCACAGGTATCAGACCTATTCAAACCTTCATCCTTCAAAAAAAAAAATAAATAAATAAAAAATAACCCCCATAGAGTGATACAAAAATACTAGTACTCACTTTCCTCCTGCAGCCGTGCTATGCTCTGAATTTCTCCCACACTCCTCATATGTGTGCTAGACGAAGAGAAGCTGCTATCCGACGCTGTACTCATTCCGTCTTCCTCTGGCCCGCTTTCAGCACTACCACCACCTCCACCCCCCACCCCACCATTATTCAACGCCTCGGCCGACTTACAAAACGTGCTACTCAACGGCGTTTTTCGAAAAGTTGAATTCAGGGGACTTCCTCCACCCTCCATCAATTTTGCCCCTTTTTTTGAAAAATCCGATTTACAAAACGTGCCATCCAGATTAGCAGGTGGAGGAACTGAACTGGCTCGTATTGGGGATGATACAGGGTCTTCCAAAGACACTGGACTAGGTGCATTGCACTCTGTAGGTGAATCCGATGAACAGCCATTTGTGAAATTTGTAGGTTTTTGATGGGTTTCTCGACAAGGGGTTGAAAAGGAGACAGGTTCCCCCAAAAATTCAGACTGGGGAGGGGTGATTTGACTCATATTTTTGGACTTGTTTTTCTGGTCCTCCGTGCCTACCAATCTTTCCCTGATTCGTTCAGCATTTTTCAAACTTTCCTGGTACTTTGCATTTACATTATTTACAACATCTGTACTTGAAGACCTTCTATGGCCAAAACTTATCCTCCTTTTGTCAATTGTTGAATTGGGATTAACCTCAAAATTATCTATTGCTACATCACCCACAACATTTTCAATAGTTGAAGCCCTTCCTTGGCCCAAACGTGACCTTATTTTATCGATTGTTGTATTGGGGTTAACCTCAATGTTATCTAAATGCAGATCATCATTTTCTGGAGTTGAAGACCTTCCCCGACTCAAACTTGTCCTTTTATCAAATGTTGTATTTGCTTTAGACTCAAAATTTCTTGTTTTCTCAATTGTTGTATTAGGATTAACTTCAAATGTGTTGTTATCCAAGGATGGGTCACTCTGTATAGAAGATGATGACTGCATCATAATAGGGAAACTGACATTCATCAAATAATCACCACTACCTTTGTTATATGTGTTTGAAAATATGTCACCATTCATTTCTTCTTCATCATGGACTTCACTATTAAAATGACTATTTGTGGGTTGTGTGGAATCGCTATGCACAAACCTTGAATTTTTAACAAGCGGCGTTGATTCTGAAAGAGGTTTTTTGATGAATTTTGAGTTTAACAAAATGGGGGAAGGTTCTGGAGATTGATTTTCAACAAATTTCGAGTTTCGACTAATGAGTGATGATTCAGTAAGTGGGGTTTTTGCTAATTTTGAATTATAAATCATAGCTGAAGGTTCTGGGTTTGGGGTTTTGGAGAATTTTGAGTTTAGACCGATGGGATAAGGTTCGGGAAGTAGATTTTTTGCAAATTTTGAGTTTTGCCGAGCAGGAGGTAAGTGGTCGGGTGTTTCTTGAAGGGTGAAAGTTGAGTTTAGAGGTCCATCAGAAGCGATACAGAGAGTAGAATTGTTTTTTTCGTAGGTCACATTCAGAGCTTCTGGAGGAGGTGTTGATGATTGAAATTCCGTTAATGCCATCTGTAAAAATAATAAAAAATAATAGAAAAAATGGCGTTAAGAAAATATATAAGTAAGAAATCATTATATTATTAAATCATAAAAAGTATTGCTACATTGATGCCATTTGTTAAGTAATTTTTTAAAAATGGGGTCAAGAAATTTTTGATGAAAAATCAACAAATAATTAAAACATACAAGGAATTATTGCTTAAATCATGAGTAATCACTAGATTAAAAGAGCATACAACATTTTGTTCACAATGCAACAGTGTATTGTTCATAGAAACCATGGAGTTATTAAAATGTACAAGGTATTGTAGCTTGGTTGATGAGTAATCGTAAGACTATGAGAGCAAACAAAATTATGTTCACTGTTGAAAATATTATTATACAAAATAGATAAGAAATAATTAAATTATAAAAGCATACAAGGTATTCTTGCTAAGATCATGAGTAATCTTTACATTATTAGAGCAAACAAAATATTGTTCACTATTGAAATACTGTTATATAAAATTGATAAGAAATCATGAAATCATTATGGAAACATAGAAGGCATTCTTGGTAAAATCATGAAAAACCACTAAATTATTATTACCTAGTGAATGATTTTTATTGGTGGGGAGACCCTGATGGGGTTCCACCATAGACGAACCATCAAGACTCCCTAATCTATTGTTCCACCTTGTTGTTTGAGCCATGTGAGCATGATATTATGGGAGAATGCAGAATATCGTTCACTGTTAAAAATATTATTATACATAATAGATCAGAAATTATGAAATTATGGAAGCATACGAAGCATTTTAGATGAGATCATGGAAACCATTACATTATAATTTGCACTTTTAGTAGACATGTGACCAGGGGTAAGCTACTCTGTACTTTAGTTTTAGTTTGTTTAAGATTGATAATGTTATAACAACTGAAACTGGTATCTCACTATTTTTAATAAAATAGTGTTTGTGACAACTTCGTCTTATTATTCATTAATATTTGTTATCAATGATATGTAGCTTTACAATACTGAACGATTACATTGAAAATTAGAATGTTGATTTTGTAGCTTTTAAGTGAAGTAAAATTCTAGTACAAAGAGAATCTCAAGCACTTGAATAGATTATTGTTGGTTAATAGAAGCATTTGAACCAGCCAATGATTCATTATGAATAAATTATACAAGAAATACACAACTATCTTAGTAGTCAGTTACAAACGAAATAGCTAGTCTAAAGTTATTTAGTACTGACAGACAGCTTTCCGGTTGTCATAGTTTGTCTCAAATCAGTTTTTCGTCAACTTTCTTCTATAGAATACTCTATAGAATATTCTATAGAACTAAGAATGAGCCAATGTAATTGGAAATGAAAGTATTAATATATGTAAAATTCCTTTTGCCGATTTCGACAGTAAGTGACACTTTAGTTCTCAAAGTTGTTTTAGTCCCTTACAAAGAGGGCCCAGGAGTTTGTAGCTTATCTTTATCTGACTGAACAGATACCTGCTATGGCTCACGGCTATCACTTCCAACTTCACTTTTACGGTAATTTATTTAAGGTAACATTTACATATATTACATTTCAAGAGTCCCTCGAGTCAAGAGACTCTGAAGGAAAGTTCATAAATTCGGTCCTCAAAAGGCTTTTCAAGTATCTTCCCTAAATATTTTGGAATAGCAGTGGCGTAACTATGGAGGGGATGAGGTGGATAGATCACCCACAGATACCCAAAAAAATCAAGACATCTTGCACCGCTGAAAATGTAGTTTCAGAGGAATTATTTTCAAAAACCTTACTGGGGAGTACCCCGGATCCCCTTTTGAACTAACAAGCTATATAAAGTCTTAAATTACTGATATAAAACCCCTCTTCTACTTTTAATAGTTATTTATGTATCAAGAGCTTAAAGCGCGACTTTATTGCTCAAGCCAAAACAGTTACTGCGCGACACATAGCGGAGCGCAGTAATTTTGCAAGAGCAATAAAGAAACTTCACGCGCGAATTACATACAATATTTTTCCTACAACTGAAGTTCTGGATTCCAACACAATAAAAACTTTTAGTTTGTAACATCACAGACTGTGCCCGGATTTGGTTAGCATGCGCCATTGGTGAGGTTATGAGAATTTTACGGATTTCGTGATCCACCAATGAGAAGCCATCAAACACAGCTAGCGAGCGGTAAAGTACTTTTTTTGTTCATCAGCTGACTTTACCGCTCACTGAGCAGTAGAGGCATTTTAAAATCAGTTTTCAGTACGTAAAGGAATACTTTACTAGCAGTTGTAGGAAATAGTTATTTAAGTATTAAGAGCGTGAAGCATGACTTTATTGCTCAAGTCAAAACATTTACTGCGCGACGCATAGTGGAGCACAGTAATTTTGCGAGAGCAATAAAGAAACTTCACGCGCGAATTACATACAATATTTTTCCTACAACTGAAGTTCTGGATTCCAACACAATAAAAGCTTGTAGTTTGTAACATCACAGACCGTGCGCGGATTTGGTTAGCGTGCGCCATTTTTGAGGTTATGAGAATTTTACGGATTCCATGATCCACCAATGAGAAGCCACAAAAATCAAAATAGAAGCGTAAAGAAAACAGCTGGCAAGCGTAAAGTACTTTTTGTCATACTTGTAGGTTATGGACAGTTTACCAGTCAAGGAATCAATGTGGTAAACAGCTGTTTACAGAAATCAAAAACAGCTGATGTAATTTGATGATTATTACCGTACACTGTGTGGTAAAAATCATCAAATGATTATTACCGCACTCTATGGGTGGTTGTGGCTACCACTTCACTGAAAAACCATTTGGTCGAAAGCTAGATCAGCTGATCTAGAACCATTATTGCCACATTTCACCTTGAGTTGGTGTGTTGAGGTTATGTTTGTATAACAATGATTTATAGTTTCTTATTTCAACTTATCTGCTATTTTAGACTTGTATGACGAAAAATATCGTACGTAACTCGTCCGGGAAGATGTTTACCATACTCGTATGATAATACCGCACTCGATTTCGTTTCGTGCGTTAACTTATCATACTCGTATGTTAAACACCATTTCCCGCACTTGTAACATAATATACTATTACCGCTTGCAGAGCAGTAAAGAGGTATTTTACAATCAGTTTTCAGTACGTAAAGAAATACTTTACGAGCAATTGTAGGAAAAATACATTTCAAGTACGTTACCCCAATCAGGTGAGGTGGGAGATCAAAATAAAGCAGAGTGAAAATACTTTTAAGTAGGCCTGCTTTAAAGTTTGGCTACTTGAACAAAACAACATTTTGGCACAAGAGTTTGGATCTTCCACTGACAATGATACAAAAACTAGATGAAAATTTGACCCACAATTTCGGTTCAAACAATGGATGAATTTGTGACTAGCATCGCTTAAGATGTGGTTTCAAAGGAATTATATTTCCCAAAGGAGTACCCCGAATCCCCCTTTTGAATCAACTATACATTATAGTCTTGAATTATTGTTGAAGAACACCTCCTTCTCCTCTTATGTGGTGTACTATATATATTGTCTGGAGTCTTACCCCTCCCCATAACAGGCCATCCCCCCCTCACAGACTGACCCTCTAGTTATGCCACTGCAGGATAGATAGTACATATCAAATAATTTTCATTATGGATAATTTCAAGCATCACAGCACAGCATAGACTCGATATCTCGTTAGTCAGTTAACTAGTATTAGTTAATCAGTTAATAGTATTAGTAGCTTACTTTGAAACCAAGCTGAGATTCGGTAAGATTGTTGAGGTCAATGATGCCCAAACTCGATTCCATTGTGTTATCATCAGAATAGTTAAAATGAGACAAGTGCGGCCCGGCAAAGGGATGCGCATACGATGATTTTGTACAGTCCATGCGAAAAGTTCCCTCTGCACTGGCAAAAGGAGAAGATGGCAGCTGGCATGCCCCAGCACCGACTCGCTTCTTGGGACGAGTGTACGTCCGACTATCGTAATTTCTTCTACCTGTTATCAAAAATTAGGAAACTAAATATATGTACAATTCAAATGTTAAATATTGTTACCAAATATATACAAAAATATATTCCAATATTTGTTATAAATTTAATAATTATGATTAATTTTGTATTTATAGTGATTTTTGTATAATAGTATTTATTTACATGTTGTATTTATAGTGTAACAGCATAATAATAGTTTTTAATAATCAATTTTGTTAATTTTTTTTCATTTTTGCTAATGATTCCCACATGCATCTGACTGACAATGGCTGGAATGTGGATGGTTTGATTAGCTGTCTTTACTAGATACCTAGGAGGGCAGAGTTAAGGCGTAGCCGGCCCTCTCTTCCATCTGACTCTCCGATACGATATTATATTTGATACAGTAAAATATAAAAAACAGAAAAAACTATTTTCAAAATATAGATTAAAATAAAGGAAAATACATAACCATCACACCCCTGAGTTTTTAGTTTTTAAGAGATTCATAATAAAGAAAAAATTGAAAAAAAATCAATTACAAATTTCTTGGCAGACAATTTTTTTTTGAGGATGAAGCCTACATAGGTTTGGGACCCGTGCGTGGGTAATGAGTTGGATGATGATGATGATGATTGATGAGCTGGACCTACAGTTTTAGGTGGGTTACGAACCACCGGGAAGTGATTTACAGCAGAGCAGTGTCATTTTTGCTGGCCAATCTAATCGGTCACCCTTACAAAGAGTGCCTAGGAGAACGCAGCTTATCTCTATCTGATTACACAGATACCTGCTACAGCTCACGGCTATCACTGCCCTAAGATCAGACAACAGTTGGTTGTTTGTTTCGGGGAAAACAGATTGACATTGGTGAAAAAAAGTTGTATTTATATTGTATTAGCATATAATATTATTTAATAATTAATTTTGTTCATTTTTATATTTTGCTGATGATGCCCACATGAATTTGAGACTTGTGCATGGGTAACAAGGGTAATTATGATACAAAATACGCTAGGCTGAACGGGAATGGAGCACGTGACTACAAGAATAGCAGTCAGATATTGGGTGGTGTGAATAAAGTTGAGCACGTTGAGTAAGAGTAAGACTCTGTTGAGTGACTGGAGTCGATTGTTGATCTGCTGAATCGACGCGTCCGATCGGAAGGCGTGAGAAACAGCTGTGATTGACTCGATTCTTATTCACATCAAATAAGAAGAGTCACAAGCGCCGAGTCAAAAATATGAGATAATCAGCTGACTCAACTTCATTCACGACTCAGCTTTATTAACCTAACCTAACCGATTATTTCGTAGGTTATTTTGCTATTATAGTATTATTACATTATAGGGAAGTGACAGCCGCGAGCCGTAGCAGGTATCTGTTCAATCAGATAGAGATAAGCTGCGTTCTCGTTGGTCCTGTTTGTAACGGTGACCGATTAGATTGGCCAGCAAAAAAGACACGTTCTCTGCTGTAAAATCACTTCCCGGTGGTTCGGAACACACCTAAAACTGTAGGGCCAACTCATCAATCACCATCATCCAACTCAAGCACAGGTCTCAGACCTATACTGTGAGCTTCATCCTCCAAAAAAAATATATATATATTACATTGGTATTATTATATTGCTACAGTTCGAAATTTACAACCACCACCATTTAACAAGTTAAATTCCAAAGTCCAACTTACATTGGTTGAAATACCATTTGATTATTTTATTTTATTATTATCAATTATGATACTAAGCAAGTTCTACTAGTTGAAATACCTACAATACATATTAAATAAATATACAAAAGATTGCATCCATTTCAAAAATACACTGGATAAAAATTATTATTCCCGGTATTATGTCGTTCAGTAGTTCAACCGTAGCTGTCGATTCAATAGTAGCCCTAAGGCTTGTTTCACACATAACCCGGCTGACGGGTAACCAGTGTCATTTACTCGGCATAATTACATCTATATCATCGAAATACCACTGACTGACTCACTCACTCATTCATCACAGTTTCTCAGGAACCACTCGACCAAAAACGATAAAATTTGGTACACGTATTCAGTAGGGGGACTAGACGTGTGCTAAGAAAGGGTTTCAAAATTTACCCCAAAATTGAAGATTTTTGAAAATTTAGGTGACAACAATTTCTAGAGAACCATAAAGTCAAATCAGATAAAATTTGGTATTCATGTTAAGTATCGGCCTTAGATGTACCTTGGAAAAAGGTTTCAAAATTAGCCCCAAAATGGGCCCAAAATCGACGATTTTTGAAAAGTTTGGTTGAGGCCCTAGACGTGTACTTAACAAATGTAATCAACCTGGCATAATTACATTTCATCAAACCCAGTCATATGTTTCCCACATATTGCAAGGCTCCGACTGTATGGTAGCCTACATGTAAGTGTGACCCCTTCCCACTTCAATTGCGTAGCCTACTACCTCAAACGATCACTCACTTTCACGATCAGATCAGTTTGCAGTTGCACATCCGACTGCTAACATCGTTCTCCGAGTATTTGTGAATTTCAAACAACGCTCAAATCGAAGCCTTGAAGACCCTAGATGCATACTAAGTAATGGTATCAAAATTGTCCCCAAAATCACCTATTTCTGTAAATTTATCTAATCACAATGGAAATTAGTTGGACCCCCCGGGGGTCCAGGGGGCGGAGCCCCCTGGCTAGACGGTTAAGGCGAGCGAAGCGAGTCTGCCGGATAGTTGTATCATATGATTTCAAAAATTGGAGAAGTGTAAAGCGCTCCGTATGACACAATGTCCGTCCCTACAGCTGGGTAAACAACAACGGTTATCTGAATGTCGGGTATGTGTGAAACAAGCCTAAGGGCAATACTGCTTCTATTAATATATTTAAGAACACAAGTCCAAAAGTTTGTGAGTTACGTATTCAAAATGTAAAAATACTTACTCTGACTGAGAACGCTTGATACATTATCAGCAGCATATACTGATTCTAAAGTATGATTTTCCAGTCTTGATTGCTCCCCTGCTGAGCTCTGTTCCGAGACATATAACCTGAAAAAAAAGAAGAAATTATTGAAATATTGAGTTTACCCCATAAAAAATTAATTTGACTCAATAGAGAGTTGTATATATATTCATTTTAAGACAAGCTTATGAAAAAAAAAATTTCTTATAACTTTAGGTAAAATAAGTTATGTTCATCTCAAATACAAAACAGCTACATCAATTGTGTTGCCTTCCAAACGTATCTGTTGATTGATGGCTTGGACGCAGGAAGTAGCTCAGGGGTGTGTTAGATAGTGTACACACTCACCTGTGCAGCTCATAGTGGGCTTGGCATGGATACAACTCTGTTGGATAAGTTGTGAGGAAATATAAGTTGTAATTGTTTATATTGTTTATGAGAATATAGTAAAATAAAAAAAAAATAGCAATCGCAAACTACCTCACTCCTCGTTTGTGTAGTACGCTCTTTTGAACCAAAACATAATGTTGAGGTCTGAAGAGTCACCTACAGTCGAAATCACATTAAACGGTTTCACATAAACACGGGATATCGATAACCCGTGATTTTTATTTCTTTTCTGGAGGAAGAAGCCCACATAGGTCTGAGACTTGTGTGAGGGTGATGAGTTGGAAGATAATGATTGAAGAGTTGAACCTACAGTTTTTGGTGGATTCCAAACCACCGGAAAGTGATTTTTTACTGGCTATACCAATCGGTCACCCTTACAAAGAGAACCCAGGAGTTTGTAGCTTATCTTTATCTGATTGGACCTAATTAAAAATTAAATTTGATTCAATAGAATTGGATGTATACGACAAACCTAATAAAATTTTCCTCATTGTAACTTTAGGTGAAATAAGATTTGTTCATCTCAGATACAAATAGAAGGCTACATCAATTATGTTGCTTTCCAAACGTCTCTGTCGAATGATGGCTTGGACGCAGGAAGAAGCTAAGAGGTGTGCTATATAGTATACACACTCACCTGTGCAGCCAGACACACCGTGATAGCCGTAAGCAGTAGCAAGTATTTGTTCAGTTATAATAAAAATAACCTACGAACTCCTGAGCCCTCTTTGTAAGGGTGACCGATTGGATTGGCCAGCAAAAAAGACTCGTTTCTCTACTGTAAAATCACTTCCCGGTGGTTTGGAACCCATCTAAAACTGTATTACCAACTCATCAATCACCAAAAATACTCTGTTCTCTACTATAAAATCATTTCCCGGAGGTTCGGAACCCCTCTGGAACTGTAGGTTCATCTCATCAATCACCATCATCCAGCTCATTACCATCGCACAAGTCTCAGACTTATGTGGGCTCCATCCTCCAACAGAAAATTATAAAATAATTTCTATAAGAATAAATTACACCAGCCGGGTAAATATGATTTTAAATCAGCTGGTGGCTTTCAACATTTTAATACCTTCATGTATTTTGACATAATAGTTGAGCTATATTTTTGAGATTATTATTATATAGAGCTATATATATGACATAATAGCTATATTTTTGACGATAAAGGCTGCCTCAACTGCAAAAGTGTTCACTAAGAGGCTTAGTAACTATCTAATTACTGTAATAGTTACCTATATAAGATTGAAGAACTCTTACATGTCTGGTCATCTAATTTTTTTTTTCTGAGGATGAAGCCCACATAGGTCTGAGACCTGTGCGTGGGTAATGAGTTGGATGATGGTGATTGATGAGTTGGACCTACAGTTTTAGGTGGGTTCCGAACCACCGGGAAGTGATTCTACAGCAGAGAACAGAGTCTTTTTTGCTGGCCAATCTAATCGGTCACCGTTACGAACAGGACCTACGAGAACGCAGCTTCTCTATCTGATTGAACAGATACCTGCTACGGCTCGCGGCTATCACTTCCCTTAATTGTTCTTATTTATGCAAAAAACATGTTTTGTTTCTTTTCAGATTTATTAATTGTATTCTTGTAGTTATTGTTGTATTCATATTGACATGTTACTGTTTGGATTACTACCCAAGTGCTCACAAGCACTGTGTGACGAATAAATCATCTTATCTTATAAAGAAATTGGTTGATTGAAAATATTCAACAATTTTTATCAACTAATGGAATAGAAACAATAATATCATTTTTTACGAAAAAAAAATTCATTGATTGAAAATATTCGTCAACAAATATTTTGAAATTATTATTGAGTAATTTATGCATAAATATTGTTTGTTGCTTCCTTAGCAGCATGTTTAGTATTTTTTGGGGATCGAAAGTTTCAACATTTTATACTTTCAATTCTCTTCAATTGTTAGAGTTTTTTCGAGTGAACTTTTAAAATCAGTAGTCTTTAAGTGAAAAGAAACAAGTCATGTTTTTCGAACGTTTTTCTAGCAAATCTAAATCTTTAGTGTGGACGGTTAGACGGTAAACTAAAGGTTGTGGATGAAATAGCTCAATAAAAATTTGTGAAGAGAGCAGTTTTCGACTCTGGTCTGTTGCATATTAGCATTTATTGTTAATTTGTCTATATAAATAGATAAATTAAAACAATAATTCAACTCCAAATTTTCATTGCAGAAGTGAAAGCGACTTAGCAGACCTAGCACACTAACATTTGCGTGTAAATGTGTGTCCTTGTTAAAAGAAAAAAGTTCACCTCCCAATTGTCAGCTCAGCAATCATTATGTCTCTATTTCCCACGCACATTTCCCAAGTCGGAAACTGTACATGACATTCTTTTTTTTTTAATCTACTGCGCATGCGTAAAACCATCATCCCACGATTATCACACACAATCACTCAGAAGAATGGGAGCAACTCGCCTTCTAAGCGGAAGCTGGACCAGAAAACGAGTTCGGCGGCGATAAAATAATAAGTTTTCTCTGTTACAAATCGGGAAAACTCGACCACCTCGAGAAGCCACCTACTCGAATGTCAACAATCGGGAACAAGTTTGGGACGACTTAGAAAAAATGACACTTGTAATCAATAACGAGAATCTTTTTGTTTTTTTTGGGAGGATGAATCCCACATAGGTCTGAGACCTGTGCGTGGGTAATGAATTGGATGATGGTGATTGATGAGTTTTAGGTGAGTTCCGAACCACTGGGAAGTGATTTTACAGCAGAGAACAGTCTTTTTTGCTGGCCATTCCAATCGGCCACCCTTACAAAGAGCGCCCAGAAGTTTCGTAGGTTATCTCTGTTTGAACAGATAGCTGCTACGGCACTCGGCTATCACTCTCCATTAAAGCCAGTGGCGCATCAGTGGCCCACTGCTTTGGGTGCTCAAGTACCCCCCCCCCCCCCCTAAAGCCAATTTTTATACAAAGATTCAAATAAAATACTTACTTTAAAAACTTGAAGTTTTAAAGAAAATAGAAAGTTAACTGATTCTCAACTTTAATTTGAAATTTATTTATTTATTGTGACAAATTTACACCGAGTGTGAAGGTGCAACAGACTCAAGTCCAAAACTGCTCCCTTCACAAATTTTGAATATGGTACATTGTCCAAAACATTGAGGTTAACACAAACTAAAAATTTAAGATATGCTGAAAACCTTCACTCGAAAAATAATGAAATTAATCTTCTCACTTGACCACTATCAATTTAAAATTTCACTTGTAACGAAACACTAAAACAGTTAAAAATAGTTAATAATATTAAATTTTTATAAAAACTTTTGAGCCGAAAAATATTAACTGGTTGCTATGGTTTTATTTTATTAAATTAAATTCTCTAATCTGATACACGAATTCAGTATTGTTCAAATGGAGGTATCTGTTCAATCAGAGATAATCACACTATCAAAGAAAACAGACTGAGTTAAGTCATACACTTATTATTTTTACTATTAACTTGAACTTTGTTAAAAACCTTTAAAATGAATTTGTACGGAAAGTGATAGCCGCGAGCCGTAGCAGGTATCTGTTCAATCAGATAGAAATAAGCTGCATACTCGTAGGTCCTGTTTGTAACGGTGACCGATTAG